>WNWK01003902.1:0-84691 GCA_009830355.1 Cherax destructor
CAGGCTAAAAATCCCAACAAAATCTTCTTACATTACTATGGAGAGACAAATGCAGTATAATGCGATCTTTTATTGACAACGATTTGCCCAAGCAGTAAGCTTTTTCAAGTCACAGAGAAGCCTGAATGAGCATTTATATATATAGGAAGCCTAGTGAGATGCTGAGTCTAGGTGTGTTGAAAAAGAGGTTAGACAAATGTATAAGTGAGCAGAATTGGATTTGAGAATGATCTCTGCAGTGTTCCTTTCTGCTATCTGGGGAAACCAATTTAGAAGCTTCCTAGTGAGAGGCTCAGTTATGTTGCAGGAGCTGTAGCTCTGGTTGAAATTGTTTGATATTCTGATGAACAGTGATTCCAGAATTTTGAGTTTTGAAGTGTCTTTGATAAGGAGTCATGCACCCTTGTCACTGATCAAGTCATACACCCTTATAATTGACAAAAATACAGAACTTGATATAATACTTATGGAATTATGCAGGTGCAAAATTGGAGGCCAAATAGCATTAGTGATTTTGCCAACATTGAGACCCTTTTTTCAGCCTATTCCAGTGCTCAAACTGACCCAATTCCAGGCTACTTTGCTACTATGCCATCTGTTCTATCCACAAGAAACTGCAACCTTCCCTCTGTTTATTAATCACATCCCCATGCCCTCTTGTATAACATTTCCCTACATTTTGAATCCAACATCCATCCATCTTACTCACTCACTCCTCACACAATCACACACACTCACACCGGCCAGTCAAAGTGATTTTCAAGGCAGAATTGACTCGAAACAGGATCCTGCAGGAGAAAGCAGGACTAAGGGATATATCAGAGTACCGGAGGGTGTATCTCAACCGCGACAGAACACGAGAAGAAAGACAGAAACTGAGAGGGTACAGAGACAAAAGGAGGAGAGAGAGATGGACAGGAGAACCCAGACTCAGGAGGAAGCCCAAATACAATCACCTTCAGATGTCCCCCAACCTGGACAACCCCAATGGAGCCAAACAATGTAACCCAAAACACACATTCCATACCCAATGCTTCCACCCACCTCATTACAAACTCCACCTTCACACCAACCACCCATAGTTCCTCATCAGGTCTCCCACTTTCCCAACCCCAACGTATCCCCCAGACTACGGTATTAGAAAAGAAGTTGAAGGTTTGGTATACAAATGCAGATGGTATAACAAATAAATGTGAGGAGTGGCATGAAAGAATAAAGGAGACATCCCCAGACATAATAGCATTCACAGAAACAAAACTCACCAGGATGATAACAGATGCAATCTTTCCACCCGGATATCAAATCCTCAGGAAAGATAGAGGGAGCAGAAGGGGAGGAGGAGTTGCACTGCTCATTAAGAACTGGTGGGGATTTGGGGAAGTGGAAGGAATGGATGGAATGGGCGAAAGGGACTACATAGTAGGAACAATTCAGTCTGAGAGCCATAAGGTGGTAATTGCTGTAATGTACAACCCGCCACAGAACTGCAGAAGGCCAAGAGATGAATACGATGAGAGCAACAGAGCAATGGTAGACACACTAGCCAAGGTGGCCAGAAGAGCCCACATGGGGAGAGCAAAGTTACTAGTTATGGGTGATTTCAATCACAAGGAGATTGACTGGGAAAACCTGGAGCCCAATAGAGGTCCTGAATCATGGAGAGCCAAGATGATGGATGTGGTACTGAAAACCTCATGCATCAACATGTTAAGAGAGACTACCAGAGAGAGAGGTGGGGATGATCCAGCAAGACTGGACCTAGTATTAACTTGAGTAGTTCGGACATCGAGTATATCACGTATGAAAGGCCCCTTAGAGCTAGTGATCATTTGGTTCTGCGTTTTGATTATATAGTTGAGCTACAAGTGGAGAGGGGAGCAGGAATAGGAAGGGAGAAACGAAACTACAAAAGGAGGACTACACAGGCATGAGGAACTTCCTACAAGACGTTCAGTGGGAGAGAGAATTGGCAGGAAAACCAGTAAAAGAAATGATGGAATATGTGACAACCAAATGCAAAGAGGCAGAGGAGAGGTTTGTCCCCAAGGGAAACAGAAGTAATGGGAAGACCAGAACGAGTCCTTGGTTCACCCAAAGGTGTAGAGGCAAAAACTAAGTGCACTAGAGAATGGAAAAAGTACATTAGACAAAGGACCCAGGAAAATAGAGAGATTAGCCGAAGAGCCAGAAACGAATATGCACAGGTAAGAAGGGAGGCTCAACGACAATACGAAAATGATACAGCATCAAAAGTCAAGTCTGACCCAAAGCTGTTGTATAGCCACATCAGGAGGAAAACAACAGTAAAGGACCAGGTAATCAGGCTGAGGAGGGAAGGTGGGGAGTTCACAAGAAACGACCAAGAGGTATGTGAGGAGCTCAACATGAGATTTAAAGAAGTATTTACAGAGGAGACAGGAAGGACTCCAGGAATTCAGAATAGGGAGGTATACCAACAAGTGCTGGATGAAATACACACAACCAAGGAGGAGGTGAAGAAGCTGTTATGTGAACTCGATACCTCAAAAGCGGTGGGACCTGACAACATTTCTCCATGGGTCCTTAGAGAGGGGGAAGGGCAAAGAAGACCGCAGACAGAGTATAATCTAGGTGGCCAAAGACTGCAAACCTCACTCAAGGAAAAAGATCTTGAGGCGAGTATAATACCAAGCACATCTCCTGAGGCATACATCAATCAGATAATTGCTGCAGCATACGGGCGGCTGGTAAACCTAAGAATAGCGTTCCAATACCTCACTAAGGAATCGTTCAAGACTTTGTACACCATATACGTCAGGCCCATACTGGAGTATGCAGCACCAGTTTGGAACCCACACCTGGTCAAGCACGTCAGGAAATTAGAGAAAGTGCAGAGGTTTGCAACAAGATTAGTCCCAGAGCTAAGGGGATTGTCCTACGAAGAAAGGTTAAGGGAAATCGGCCTGACGACACTAGAGGACAGGAGGGTTAGGGGAGACATGATAACGACATATAAAATACTGTGAGGAATAGATAAGGTGGACAGAGACAAGATGTTCCAGAGAGGGGACACAGAAACAAGGGGTCACAGTTGGAAGTTGAAGACTCCTATGAGTCAAAGGGATGTTAGGAAGTATTTCTTCAGTCATAGAGTTGTCAGGAAGTGGAATAGCCTAGAAAGTGACATAGTGGAGGCAGGAACCATACATAGTTTAAGACGAGGTTTGATAAAGCTCATGGAGCTGGGAGAGAGATGACCTAGTAGCAATCAGTGAAGAGGTGGGGCCAGGAGCTATGACTCGACCCCTGCAACCACAAATAGGTGAGTATACACACACACACTACACTGTAGAATCCAGCAGCACACTGCCAGGTCCCCCACCCCCACAGAGCCCCCAAAACACAGTGTTGGAGAGGAAAGTGAAGGTATGGTACACCAACGCTGATGGAATAACGAATAAGTGGGAGGAGTGGCATGAAAGAGTCAAATAGGCATCACCGGACATCATAGCCCTCACTGAAACCAAGCTCACAGGGATGATAACAGATGCCATCTTTCCAATGGGATATCAGATCCTGAGGAAAGACAGAGGGGGTGGTGGAGGAGTGGCACTGCTGATCAAAAACTGATGGGATTTTGACAAGCTGGAGAGAGGAGACAGAGGAGAAGCAAGAGATTATATAATAGGAACGCTTCAGTCCGAAGATCCCAAGGTGGTAATTGCAGTGATGTATAACCCACCACAGAAAAGCAGGAGGCCAAGGCAAGAGTATGATGAGAGTAATAGAGTGATGGTTGACACACTGGCTGAAGTGGCCAGAAGGGCTCATGCGAGCAGGGCACGAAGCTACTTGATCATGGGTGACTTCAACCACAAGGAAATCGATTGGGAAAACTTAGAGCCACATGGGGGCCAAGAAATGTGGAGGGCTAAGATGATGGAGGTGGTACTGGAAAATCTCATGTACCAACACGTAAGAGACACTACCAGAGAGAGAGAGGGAGGATGAACCAGCGAGACTGGACCTAGTATTCACCCTGAGTAGCACAGATATTGAGGACATCACATATGAAAGACCCCTTAGGGCCAGTGATCATGTGGTTTTAAGCTTTGAATACATAGTAGAGCTACAAGTGGAGGGGAAAGCAGGAAGGGCCGGATGAACGAAGCCAAACTACAAGAAAGGAGACTACGTAGGCATGAAGAACTTCCTGCATGGAGTTCAGTGGGACAGAGAGCTGGCAGGGAAGTCAGTAAACGAGATGATGGAATATATGACAAAAATATGCAAGGAAGCTGAGGAGAGGTTTGTACCCAAGGGTAACAGGAAAAATGAAAAAGCCAGGATGAGCCCGTGGTTCACCCAAAGGTGCAGGGAAGCCAAAACCAAATGTGCTAGGGAATGGAAGAAGTATAGAAGGCAAAGAACCCAGGAAAATAAGGAGAGCAGTTGTAGAGCCAGAAATGAATATGCACAGGTGAGAAGGGAGGCCCAAAGACAATACGAGAATGACATAGCAGCGAAAGCCAAATCTGACCCAAAGCTGTTGTATAGTGACATCAGGAGGAGAACGACAGTCAAGGACCAGGTAATCAGGCTGAGGAAGGAAGGTCACAAGAAATGACCATGAAGTGTGTGAGGAGCTCAACATGAGATTCAAAGAAGTGTTCACAGAGGAGATAGAAGGGCCTCCAGAAAGGCAGAGAGGTGGGGTACACCATCAAGTGTTGGACACAATACATACAACTGAGGTGGAAGTGAAGAGGCTGCCAAGCGAGCTAGATACCTCAATGGCAATGGGGCTGGATAACATTTCTCCATGGGTCCTGAGAGAGGGAGCAGAGTCACTATGTGTACCACTAACAACAATCTTCAACACATCTATCCTGACAACTCTATGACTGAAAAAATACTTCCTAACATCCCTTTGACTCATAGGAGTCTTCAACTTCCAATTGTGACCCTTTGTTTCTGTGTCCCCTCTCTGGAACATCTTGTCTCTGTCCACCTTATAGAAAATCCTAGTTCTCTGTAGAAAATCCTAGTTTGCCTGTAGAAAAGCGGAGTTCTATGTAGAAAATCCTAGTTCTCTGTAGAAAATCCTAGTTTGCCTGTAGAAAAGCCGTTACAGTCCCAATTTTTAAAAAAGGAGACAGACACGAAGCACTAAACTACAGAAAAGTGTCACTGACATGTATAGTATGCAAAGTCATGGAGAAGATTATCAGGAGAAGAGTGGTGGAGCACCTAGAAAGAAACGAGCTTATCAACGACAGCCAGCATGGTTTAAGGGATGGGAAATACTGTGTCACAAACCTACTGGAGTTCTATGACAGGGTGACAGCAGTAAGATAAGAGAGGGGTGGGTAGATTGCATTTTCTTGAACTGTAAAAAGGCGTTTGACACAGTTCCACACAAGAGATTAGTGCAAAAGCTGGAGGACCAGGCAGGAATAACAGGAAAGGCACTGCAATGGATCAGGGAATACCTGTCAGGAAGACAACAGCGAGTCATGGTACGTGGCGAGGTGTCAGAGTGGGTGCCTGTAATGAGCGGGGTGTCACAGGGATCAGTCATAAAACCGGTGCTGTTTCTGGTATTTGTGAATGACATGACGGAAGGAATAGACTCCAAAGTGTCCCTGTTTGCAGATGATGTGAAGTTGATGAGAAGAATTCAATCGGACGAGAACCAGGCAGAACTACAGAGGGATCTGGACAGGTTCAGGCCTGGTCCAGCAACTGGCTCCTGGAATTCGACCCCTCCAAGTGCAAAGTCATGAAGATTGGGGAAGGGCAAAGAAGACCATAGACAGAGTACAGTCTAGGGGGCCAGAGCTTACAAACCTCACTCAAGGAAAAGGATCTTGGGGTGAGTATAACATCGGGCACATCTCCTGAGACACACATCTACCAAATAACTGCTGCAGCATACGGATGCCTGGCAAACCTAAGAAGAGCATTCTGACATCTTAATAAGGAGTCATTCAGGACCCTGTACACTGTGTACGTTAGGCCCATACTGGAGTATGCAGCACCAATTTGGAACCCTCACCTAGCCAAGCATGTAAGGAAACTAGAGAAAGTGCAAAGGTTTGCAACAAGACTAGTCCCGGAGCTAAGGGTTATGCCCTACGAGGAAAGATTATGGGAAATCGACCTGACGACACTGGAAGACAGGAGAGATAGAGGGGATATGATAACGACATATAAAATACTGAGAGGAATCGACAAGGTGGACAGACAGAATGTTCCAGAGGTGGGACACAGCAACAAGGGGGTCACATTTGGAAGTTGAAGACTTAGATGAACCACAGGGATGTTAGGAAGTATTTCTTCAGTCACAGAGTTGCCAGGAAGTGGAATAGTCTGGGAAGTGATGTAGTGGAGGCAGGATCCATACATAGCTTTAAGGAGAGGTATGATTAAGCTCATGGAGTGGGTAGTGACTGAGTAGCAGCCAGTGAAGAGGCAGGGCCAGGAGCTGTGAATCGACCCCTGCAACCACAACTAGGTGAGTGCACTTACACACACTCCCAATTTTTAAAAAAGGAGACAGACATGAAGCATTAAACTACAGACCAGTATCACTGACATGTATAGTATGAAAGGTCATGGAGAAGATTATCAGAAGAGTGGTGGAACACCTAGAAAGGAATGAGCATATCATCGACAGCAAGCACGGTTTCAAGGTCAGAAAATCCTGTGTCACAAAACCTACTGGAGTTCTATGACAGGGTGACAGCAGTAAGACAAGAGAGAGAGAGAGCGGGGTGGGTAATAGCATTTTCTTGGACTGTAAGAAGGCGTTTGACACAGTTCCACACAAGAGATTAGTGTAAAAATTGGAGGACCAGGCAGGGATAACAGGGAAGGCACTACAATGGATCAGGGAATAACTGTCAGGAAGACAACAGCGAGTCATGGTACATGGCGAGGTGTCAGAGTGGGTGCCTGTGAAGAGTGGGGTTCCACAGGGGTCAGTCCTAAGACCGGTGCTGCTTCTGGTATTTGTGAATGACATGACAGAAGGAATAGACTCCGAAGTGTCCCTGTTTGCAGATGATGAGAAGAATCCAATCGGACGAGGACCAGGCAGAACTACAAAGGGATCTGGACAGGCTGCAGGACTGGTCCAGCAACTGTCTCCTGGAGTTCAACCCCACCAAGTGCAAAGTCATGAAGATTGGGGAAGGGCAAAGAAAACCCCAGATGGAGTACAGTCTAGGGGGACAGACTACAAACCTCACTCAAGGAAAAAGATCTTGGGGTGAGTATAACACCAGGCACATCTCCTGAGGTGCACATCAACCAAATAACTGCTGCAGCATACGGGCGCCTAGCAAACCTAAGAACAGCATTCCGACATCTTAATAAGGAATCGTTCAGAACCCTGTACACTGTGTACGTTAGGCCCATACTGCAGTATGCAGCACTAGTTTGGAACCCACACCTAACCAAGCACATAAACTAGAAAAAGTGCAAAGGTTTGTAACAAGACTAGTCCCGGAGCTAAGGGGTATGTCCTACGAGGAGAGATTAAGGGAGAGATAGGGTTGACATGATAACGATATATAAAATACTGAGAGGAATAGACAAGGTGGACAGAGATAGTATGTTCCAGAGGTGGGACACAACAACAAGGGGTCACAATTGGAAGTTGAAGACTCAGATGAATCATAGGGATGTTAGGAAGTATTTCTTCAGTCACAGTTGTCGGGAAGTGGAATAGTTAGGGAAGCGATGTAGTGGAGGCAGGATCCATACATAGCTTTAAGAGGTATGATAAAGCTCATGCAGCAGGAAGTGACCCAGTAGAGGCCAGTGAAGAGGTGGGGCCAGGAGATGTGACTCAACCCCTGCAACCACAAACAGTGATGATGTACACACTCACAACTATTCACACACCACTCACAACTATAACAATGATTTTTGTTTTATTAATTTCAAGCTAATAAACAATAACCAACAATGCTTGGTCATGGTTGAGGCCATCTCAATAATTGAAGTAGACCTAGTAAAAACCCAGAAAACAACCCCAACCACTGCCCTTTCTCAGCAAAATTGCCAAAATGAACCATTTCTGCCATTTTGAGGTCTCAAAGACTGAACCTAACCAAAATCATCTCCATTTCACTAGTATGTCTTCTGGTCTATAAATCGATACTAAGAAACAGCTAATAAACCCATGCTAGAAAATGTTCCATATCTGTTATTTTAACCCAAACCACAAGTCAAGAGCTTTGTTGTTCCCATTATACACTGCACAGTTAAGTATTTTTATACTTTGCACATTCCGTGTCTTGGTCAAAATTTGCAGTACACAGCATATTTGAGGAGGCGGGGCAATGATTTACTCGTAGATCCTCTTAAGCGTCACTGACCCTAATCATGTAGATTGATGTGAACAACAATTTAAGTTTACTGTTTCAAACTTACCAACTTATAGCCAGACTGGAGCTAGACTGTTACACACATGGGCATGTTCCTGGAATCTACCTGGAGGGTTTCCGGGATCAATGCCCTCACAGCCTGGTCCGTGACTAGGCCTCCCGGTGGGTCAGGGCCTGATCAACTAGGCTGTTACTGCTGGACGCACGTAGTCCAAGGTACGAACCACAGCCTGGCTGATCCGGCACTAAGTATCTGTCCAGCTCCCTCTTGAAGGCAGCCTGGGTTCTATTAGTAATTTCCATTATGCCTGGTGGAAGGCTGTTGAACAGTCTTGGGCCCCTGACACTTGTTTTCTCTTAGTGTACTAATAGTGCCCTACCTTTCATTGGGAGTATGTTGCACTGCCTGCCAAGTCTTTTGCTTTCATAGGGAGTGATTTCTGTGCACAAATTAGGGACCAGTCCTTCTAAGATTTTCCAGGTGTAGATTATGATGTCTCTCTCGCCTGTGCTCCAGTGAGTACAAGTTAAGTGCGTCCAAGCATTCCCAGTCAAGGTGTTTGATGGAACTTATATGTGCAGTAAAGGTTCTCTGTACATTCCCTAGATCTGGGATTTCACCTGCCTTGAATGGAGATTGTACAGCAGTATTCCAGCCTAGAGAGAACAAGCGATTTAAAAAGGATCATTAGCTTGGCATCTCATTTTAAACGTTCTCATTATCCATCCTATCATTTTCCTTGCAGTTGTGATAGTGGCACTGTTGTGATCCTCGAAGGTGAGATCCTCACACATTTTCACTCAGGTCTTCCACATTACTTTTTCGCTCTATTGTGTGATTAGAGTTTGTTGTATACACATCCTAGCTATTATTTCCTCCAGTTTTCCATAACAGAGTAGCTAGAATTTGTCTTCATTGAACATCATATTGTTCTCCGTTGCCCATTGGAAAACTTGGCTTATATCGTCTTGGAGATTTACCATGTCAATGGATGACAGTCTCATGCAGATCCTAGTATCGTCTACAAAGGATGACACGGTGAGTGATAGACTGAAGTGTCCTCCAAGGCACAAATGCTCCACCACTGAGCCACTGAATCAGGTAACACAAATCAGCAAATGCTTTGCCAGCATAGGTAACAAAACCACAACCATAAAGTTTATCATGCTGGCAGGAAATAACCTGTCAAACACTGCTCAAGATAGTAATATTATTATTATTATAATCAAAACTAAGCACTAAACCCTCCAGGCTCATACAGCACTTCAAGATAATAATGTTAGCATTCTTATCCACATTACAGAAAGAGCCCCAATCACTGGGAAGTTTACTAAGTCAACTTCATAAATAAGAGCAGTATCAGGGCCGTGGCAGGAAACAGTAACCTGGTGTGCCGCAGAGTCTGGCACCATCCTTGGAACTGAAGGTAACCTCAGGACGTACATGTGCCTGCCACCAGGTGCTTCACCTGATGTGCCACATGACAATTTAATCTCCTTTAGATGGTGTGAACCACCTAAACACACATTACCTCTTCCATAATCCCACAGAGCAAAATTTAATGGGGAAAAATTGTTACTAGCCAAACTGATGAGTGAAGGAGGTAAAGGGTAGGTTCTTAGTCAGGCTAATAACCACCACATTAATGTGAGGAGTCTTCTGGATGAGACATTTAATAGTCATGTCAGGTGCAGGTGAGGCTTCAAACACCTTACTCAGGTTGAAATTACCTGGGCAATGATCAGTCTATGAAAGAATTAGGATCTTCAGAACAATGGATCTCATTTACTCAAGCTGTAATGGTTTATTTTCCTAATCTGAAGTGGCAGGAAATGGTGATGTAGCAGGTGCATTAGATGGTATAACAGTTGAACATAGGGGATTGTTATGGGTTGTAATAGGGAGAGTAACAGACTTTCTTCAACACACTCATCGCAGGACACTGTAAAGGACCCCAAACATTTATTAGGAAATGCAAAAGAAGGGACTGCACAAACTTCCATAGGGGCAGATGAGTGGATGGATGCACTGAGGAAGAGACAGAGAAAGCAAAGTTGTGGAATCTTGGAGAACAGGACAAGACTTAGGGGCAGAAGATTATTACAGTGGACCCTCAGTTTTCATGATTAATCCATTCCAGAGAGTCTGACGAAACCCAAAAATGACGAAAACCGAAATATTTCCCAAAAGAAATAATGTACAGTGGACCCCCGAGTAACGAGCATAATTCATTCCAGAAGCCTGCTCAAGTGCCATTACCGAACGAATTTTCTCCCTTAAGGAATAATGTCAAGTAGGTTAGTATATTTCAGACTCACAAAAATACACTTACAAAAGCACTTACAATATTATACTTACATAGTTGTACGATTTCCGAAGTGCTCGTTACTTGGGGGTCCACTGTAAATCCAATTAATCCGTTCCAGAGGGAGGCGAGTTTATTGTTTGGAGACATGACAAAATGCTTCAAATGATGTTAATATCAACTCTATGGCTTATTTATCTATCAAAATTCATCTAATATGACATAAACAATATTAATAACATAGATATATATACAGTGGTCTCTCGGTTTCGGTCATCTCCAAACTCGAACATTTATGTAAGTGTATTTTCGTAAGTGCTTTTGTAGTGTATTTTTGGGGGTCTGAAATAGACTAACCTACGTGACATTATTTCTTAAGGCAGTAAATTTGTTCGGTAATGACACTTGAGCAGGCTTCTGGAAAGAATTTTCGGCAAAAAACGAGGGTCCACTGTACTCTAGAATGAATATGTCATTACGTATGTGACGAGTGGTGGAGGTGGTGGTGGTGTTGTTGGGTTTATCAGGGCCACTGACAGCATAAGCTGTATAGTGGTGGTGGCCACTAGTCATACTGAAACAATGGTATGTAATTATTAAATAAGAAATATTTACACTTTAATTTATAAATAAGAAATATTTACACTTACCTTGGAAGAGATGCTGGCAGAGGGCAGCGTATGTTGTCAGTGGCCATATATACCTCCAACAACATTGGAGGAGTTAGTTTCGTGCCATCCTTTTTCTATCACTTTATCGCTGGCTGGCACTATAGCCTTTATCGACTGCTTTAGTATCGTACATATCGTAGAATCACTGAAGAAGGCACATTCTCCCCTCTCTCTTCCTCCTTCACTTTGGTACTGCTATGAGTTCTTTCTTGAATTCTATCATGTTTCTCAGCTTCTTTACCAAAGGGCTGGCACTAGGAGCTTTCTTTGGGCCCATGGTGGCTTATTTAGCAGTCACACACAATAAACAAGCTCAAAAAACAATGGATTAAGAAATATTTCGTATGACCTCGCAGGGTAATGTTCACTCACCGAGAAACAATGCCACACTGACTCAGAATGGTGTGGGAGGCTTTGTGTGTGCGCGGGCACTCAGATGTGTTCTGTACGACCGACTAAACCAGAGGGAATTAACGAAAACAGAGACTATATTTTGACCAAAAAAGTCGGCAATAACTGAAAATCACGAAAACAGAGGGTCCACTGTATTATTATAATCAAAAGGAAGCACTAAACCTACCAGCAGGAACAGAAGAAAATGACATTGTGCGAACTTGGGGTATCAGTGGTATCAGCTAAGTTTGATGGTATCCGTATCAGCAAATGTTAGCGTTGGTTAATTTTGATGGTATCTATATCAGCATAAATAAGCACCGATGGTATCAGTAACAGCCTGCAACTGAGCATCAGTAGTGGCAAAAATTTTAGTTATCGTCCCATCCCTAGTGTAAGCCTCTGCCTCCATCACCTGAGTAGAGGAAAAAGGTTGTGTGGAGGCTGAAACCAAAGGAATGATTCTAGAGGGAAGCCTTTCAAATTTTTGGCATAAAACATTGAAGAGAGGTGCCTGTGTCACATGGAAGTCAGAAAGTCATGCAAGCATATATACTGGGCAGAAGACGACTTATGAAAATGATTATATTCATGGGGAAGTATGATTATATTCATGGGCAAGTATCTCCCATACTCACACATAAACCACCTGCTTTGGTGTGTAGTAGGTGGCAAGTATCTCCAATGCTGACACACAAACCCACAGAGGTCATACAGTGCCTGAGGGAATGGGAGTGAATCAAGTTTGATTAAAGGATACAGCAGGTGCAATTCCTTGGATCATAAGCCACTCTGTGGAGTTCTGTAACCTGGCCATACAACATTTCATATTCCTACATCCTTTCACTGCTGTGACCCTTGAAATCAAGTGCTGACAGTGTTGCAATTTTTCATAAAAAATATTCTGAAATGGTAGAGAATCTTTTTCTGAAAGTAATGACACCATAAACAAATTCGATGGAAAACTCGTGGAATTACGCAATTGGAAACTTGTCAGTCTGGGTGTAATTTATTCGTTGGCAATTGTGCCAACTTTCAATCCTACTGTAAGCCAATTCAATGCTCACTTTCCTAGTATTTCTTCTGCTCTATTGACTGAGCACAAGAAGCTGCTCTTCAACTCAGTTTGACCCTCGGTATCGGCCAAGCCCTCCCGAAGGTCAGACCGAAACCGAAATAATATTTCCCATAAGATTAATGTAAATCAATTACCTTCAGACACAAAGAAATATTAACAAATACCTTCATTGAAAAGACTTTGGCATATTGAAGAATGCAGAGTGGCGAGTTGAATCCTCCATAATGACTTCAGGTATCAAAACCTCTAGGTTATTTCCTTCTTTGTCATTTACTGCAACAGTGCATTCATACAATAACTTAAAATTGAGTCTTAATGTAGGCGAGAGGTGAGTAGTATTTATTTGTAGGATCAGTGTAAGGCTGCTAATGAGGACACAGTTGTATTGCTGGGTACTCTCAACAGCCTATTATTCACCATAAGTCGTATTATTACACAACAGCTGAATTATCTACACACTGATTTTCAACTACTACGTTGTATTACACTACAGTCTACTGTATTACCATGTTCACCGAGTTTAATTGTTTCTAACAACTACCGTTAGATGCCATCATAAGCAGAGGGAGAAGTAATGAATAATTCATGTCGAGAATTGTAAACAAACGCGTATGAAGAGCGGTTACTGCACCAGACGCAAGATTCACAGTTTTCTCTAATGCTGCATCAGAGAAAACGTAATGTTTACCTTCCACCCTCCTCCTTGATTCACCGGTACTCACCACTTGATAGCATATAAACATTGCATGTTTATATTCTATATGCTATGTAACGTGTTCTTATATAATTTTGAAGAAAATATCATAGATGGATTAATGAAAATGTCTATATTAACCTAAGAGTGATTTATTATGCGTCCAACACCACTCATATTTTTCAATAACTTCTTTCTTAAATTCCATTGTGTTTCTCACTTTCTTTACCAAAGGAACTTTCTTTGGGGCCATGGTTACTTATTTCACAGTTGCACTTAATGAATAACCACCAAAAACAATGAATTATAACAAAATGTTTGGATGAATGAGCAGCAGAAGCTTCCTCACTCTCCCAGACACAGCCAGACTGGTGGCGGGTTGACGTGTCCCATACGGCTGATAAGCGAAATAACGGCGATAACCGGAAGCCGAAAAACAGGCCTATAACCGAGTTGGCCGATAACAGGAACAGCCGATAACCAGGGTCCACTATCAGAAATACCCTAATTGTGTGCAGAAATTGGTAATGTGGCCAAATTTATGCAAATTAAAAAAACCTAATTTAATAATAAGAGGCCAAAATAAAGACAACTTAAAAAATTCTAATTTTAAAATAAGAGGCCAAAAAAATAAAGACTGCTAGCATTGCAGGTAGTAAAGCATCTTTGTTCATTAGTAACATTCCCCAGGCCTTTCTTATGCAACACTTGTCCTCCATTGTGAAGTCATCAGCACACACAAAAAATCAGATAAAAAATATAATCAAGAATGATTGTGGTCATAGTTTTGGAAATCCCAATAATTGAAGCAAAACTGGTGAAAACCAGTAAGACAGACCAGGGGAAGCCAGGAAGGACCTATACTCTGCCTCAGGAAAATCATCAAAAATCTAGTATTTACACCACTTTGAGCCCTATTTCAAGCTACTTCTGGTCATGGAAACTGAACATCAGCAGCTCTATTTCACTAGTATGTCTACCATTCTATCTATTGATACCAAGAAACAATCAATAAAACCATAACCAACAAAGAAAACACCTCATAGTCACCATTATAAAACACAAGGTCAGAGGTTTTCTTTTCCCATCATGCACCATGTGGGGCAGGATTTTTTTTATACTTAAGTATACCTGTTAAGGATTTCGGGGGTCAACGCCCCCACAGCCTGGTTTGTGACCAGGCCTCGTGGTGGATCAGATGTTGCGTGGAGATTCTTTCGTAGATTGGGTAATGAACAGACGAGTTTGGGATGGTAACTTGGTGTATTAAGGCAATAGACAGGATGGAATCTCAAGAGCCGCAAGCCTGGTTCTTCTATACACGGTGTCCGGATGATGACTGAGGCACTGCCCCGAGCAGGGCTCATAGCGTTCAAAGTATTGACCTTTGACATGGGTGACCTTTGACATTGGGCTAACGGTTGCAACGGTTGGTCACGTGAGCAGAAACGGTTATACCCTATGAACTCTCACTGAGCTTACAGTGACACAGAGCTTGATCAACCAGGCTGTTACTGTTGGCTGCATGTAGATTGATGTACGAACCACAGCCTGGTTGATCAGGTACTGACTTTAGGTGCCTGTCCAGTGCCTTCTTGAAGACGATAGGCGTCTGTTGGTAATCCCCCTTATGTATGCTGGGAGGCTGCTGAACAGTCTTGGGGCCCCTGACACTTAGTGTGTGTCTCTTTAGTGTACATGTGGTGCCCCTGCTTTTCATTGGGGAAATGTTGCATCTCCTGCTGAGTCTTTTGCTTTCATAGGGAGTGATTTTAGTGTGCAAATTTGGTACTAATCCCTCTAGGATTTTCCAAGTGTATATATATTATCATTGTATCTTTCTCGCCTGCATTCCAGGTAATACAAATCAAAGGACTTCAACCGTTCCCAGTAATTTAGGTGCTTTATCATAATTTAGTGTGCCATAAAGGTTCTCTGTATATTCTCCAGGTCAGCAATTTTGCCTGCCTTGAAAGGGGCCATTATTGGCCATTACTGTGCACATTTACCACACAAACCCATCCTCTCAATTCTAAGTCAAAATTTACCACTTACAGCTTATTTAAGGGAGCTGACCTCAAAGCGTAAATCTGTGCGAGTGACACTGATGTCAATGATGCAGATCTACATGAGTGAAACAGAGAATATGAGGAATAAATGGTAATAGGAAGGATGAACCCTAGTAAAATTTGGACATCTAAAATAAATTGTTTCTAAGTTCTCCATGAATTGGGAGGGCACAGGTAGGGCAATGTGCATGTGAACAACAAAATTTATTGGGGTATCCAAAATGGCAGCAAAGGGAAGCTCATGACTCGTATAAATTTGGTTACTTTGCTCAGAGATGTGATCTCCATTGTCCTCCTGCAGGATGTTTTGCAAAATACATTTCAGCTCAGTTGACAATGCATGTGGCAAATATTAAGTAAAGGACACAAAGCAATTAAGGTGACATTATTGTGGCAGCGTTGTCTCTCAGGATTTTTCTTTAGCCGTTACCATACGTACTTCAGACCTTTCACTTGGCTGAATATAATCATCCAGGGTGAAATACTAATGTGAGGTAATGGAAGTATGTTTATAATAGAGTAGAGCAAGAAGTATCGATGGTAGACAATCTACTTGCAGAATGAGTGAATGGTGATTAAAGAATTCAAATACTCTTGTATAGTCATTGGTATAAAGGAAGCATTAATATTTACTCATACAATAATTATAATTAGACCTGGTAGGACTGGCCACAACTGATGTACCTTTGGAACAGCCTCAGGTAGGAGGTGAACCCTGCTATTTAGCACAATGAAGTCCAACAAGGGCAGGCTTACACATTTACTAAAACGACCCCAGGACTAGTAGAGAGATGAGTGAATGTCTTTGCCAAACCCACCTTGGCCATATAGCACCATATCCTCAATCTTTATCAATACTGCCAACGCAATTGGACATGTCTTTGGTGTTGTAGAGAAAGTCTTGCCCACTGACCTTTGTGTCTGCCATGCCCATTAAGCTTCATCTTCCCAAGCCCAATCTGCCAGAACTGTTAAGAATTGAACACATTAACGATGCCACACAATGATTCTACAGCTGCATGTTGCCCCAGTTCCTTTTCTTTTCTTTCTAGCCTTTCCTCTCCTCTCACTTCTCTTCTCCTATCCTCACTTCCAACTCACCCCCTGCAAGCCTTACCTACGAGTCCAACTAGTCTCTAGCAAAGTGCCCAGAAGATTGACAAATGACAGTAACAGGACCAAAGTGGCACCCACATACTGATTCTTGCATGTCCCTTGATGAATGCATCGCCACATCAGACAGTGGAGTGATACAAGACCAACCGATTCAAAGTAGGCCAGCACTGAACCTCTCATCTGGCCTCTGTTCCCTCACCAAAGAAACAAGTTGCTCACCTGATAGCTGCAACTCCACTCTCAGGCTCAGCTTACAGGCAGGTGGAAATAAGGGGTAACAAGTGTTCATGCATGACAGATACACAGGAAAGTATTTAGTTTGGTCCTTATAAGTCATGGCCGGCCTGAGGAATCAAAACCCACCTAATATAACCATGAGAGTGAACACAGCAACCTCCTCACTATTTACATAAACAATGTATCCTCAAAAGGAAGGAAAGGGTAGCTTAATGCCTTGGATCAAGAGCTCTTCACCAGCTGAACCTAGCCAAAATAGTGTACTATGGGCTTCCCTAGTATTATTTTGATTACACTTTTTGTATATATACTTTTTAAATAAATTTATTAATATTTACCACTTAAGGTTACTACTGAACTTTTTATGAAGGTGAAGGAAAACCAAATTAACAACAGTATTATTATATTCTTCCAGTTATATGGATTATACGGATACAAATGCTGAGTTTTTATTTTTAAACAGCACATTGAAGCAGTATGTTCCATAGAGGCAAACAAGTGATTTCTTTCACCCATACAAACCACAGGACAACTTCATACAAAGATGAAATATACTATGGCTATTTTCAATGGACCGTCATAGGTTACATCCATATCCGAAATTATACAAAAAACTTTACTACTTGTTGACTTCCCCAAAATGGGTAAGAGGCGTTTCTTGTGACTGGGCGTACTCAACATACTTCAAAATTAGCATTCAGATAATTCTTAGTGAGAAAATCACAGATGACACTACCGTCTCCACTCTTGCACACACATTCATAAATGATCATTGACCTCTAGTGAGAAGCAATGCATTTGCTCATGAACAACCACATATACACATGACACTGAAGGCCAAGAACTATGGTGACGGTAGAGGGATGATCACATCAGCCTGGCTTCCTACAAAATGGTTTGTCATGGCATCAGCAATACCAAAACCTAAAACAATGGGCTAGTTGAAGAACTCCCTGTGTAATATGAAAGTCTAAAATGATTAAAACCAGTCTTTCTTCAAGTATATTATAGCTGATGGAGACACAAAATGATTGATTGTGATTACACTGGTGATGGTGCTACTGCTGGTGCAAAAGTAACAGCAAATTTTGAATTGCTGGCAAAAGAAAAAATAAATACAATATGAAGAAAAAAGAAAAAGCAAAGAATGCTATACTGTAGCAAGAGCTAATCTCGCTGTGTCACTCTAAGCCGTTTTCAACACACTGCAAGCCTTTGTCATCATTAATAATATAAGAGGCTGCACCATGTGCTCAAAGTACATTTATGAAAGAGAGCTTTTGTATCTACATTAAAAATTGCTCACAACTTCAAAGTACATACAAGTCATCACATTTGCTGCAGACTGCATCAACACCAGTGTGAAGGAAGGCAGTATAATTCCTAAACTTCTCTTATTGTTGGCCTTGTACTTACTTGTCTGTGGACCAGGTCACTACGTCTAAGAGTTCATCAACAAGAGTTCAAATTGTTTACCTACAAAACTGGACAGAATAAAATGGCTTCAGCAATGGAACATGATGCAATCATAACATTTATATTCTATTCCTCCCTGACTGCTGGTTTCCCGTATGTGGTTTCTAAAAGCTTTATATAGAAGACTTTTCTCACTATAACCATAAAATGTGAGCAAGAATATGACCATCTGTAGGCAAGTCCAATTAGCTGAAGTGACCACTAGGAAAACATTGAGGAGGACCTCAGGGCAATATTAGGTGTGACTACACATGAACAGAAATCAATGAAAAAAAATATTTTATAGGAAAATTATTTAAAAAAGTCCTTCTTGAGGGGCAAATAAAAAATAAATAAAGTGGGATGAGGGTTGGCAGACTATGTGATGGGATTAGTGAGTACAAGGAATAATTTAATATGAAAAAAATCTTCTAAGGGTGTAAATATGAGGAGAATCAAGATGTAGTACTTAGTTCAAAGAGCTATATGCAGCTTATAGTCACTTATTACATCACATGTTCTGATGAACAGCTACAGGCATAAAAATAATATTGGAAGTTGTATCCTTCCACATGACATTGATATACTTCTGAAAGGTACTCTGGACTTCGCTACAAGAACCTCCCTGTAACAAGTCCCTCCTAACAAAAGCCCTGGGGGACGAGATCGTGGTGTAGCACAAATTTGGTGATGAACTGTTGCCAAGACTATGAAAGACAAGTCTCATTCCATGCTTGCCTTTCACTTTACATGTTCACTTATCACTCATGTCCAACTCTTCTAACTGCACAGGTTACCAATAATGTTCAAGACCCTGTTAAATTAGGGTGACATCTCAAGCTTTGATCCCATAATTTCAATGGCAAGAAGTGTGTGATTACTGCCACCATTTTTTGTCAATTTTGTATTATCCTTTGATTATTCTCCAAAACTTTGGCTTACTCACCAGCTAGTGCAAAGTCCTTATACCTCTTAATTTAATTTTTCCCCTCATTTTTCTCCAACGATGAACACGAGGGCGTCAATGTTAACACTCACTAACATACTGCGTATACTGTATATACAGTACATATATATATACACATTTGTTTATTGTTTCAATGCTTGCCACTGAATATAAACAATTTCAACCTGTGATATGCACAATGCCATCCCCACATGCAACATGACCCCTGCTCCACTGATCCCTTCATTAAGCAATATTTGTCATGTGTTTTTCAGATGTTTTTCTTGCCTGCCTGTTTGGCACTTGGGAATATCCACTGATCAAAATCCTCCTAGCATCACACAGCTCCTATTCCATTCTTGTAATTAAGGTCTCCTCCTCTGCTTTCACTATTTCTCAGTCAACTTCCATCACCAATGAGAATCATCTCTTGTTTGTTGGGCATTAAGCAAATAAAACATTTTTATTATGGTACCTAGGTAAAATAATATTAAAATTAAATAGCTATGCCATTGGGTGCCAGTTTGGTACCAACACAGGGATGCAAAAATGCCCCTTTTGCACTGGTCATGACTTGCTTCCACCAAACTACATCTAAACTAGTGTCGTCCCAGAGTATGTAAACATTAGTACTTCCCAAAGGCGACTAAATACACAGAAAAAAATCAATTGGTCATTTGGCGAATAAAGAATGTTTTATCAAAGCACAAAAGTCCATTCACTTTTTTGGTTGATGGAGCAAACGAGCGAGTGAACTCGTCTTGTTAAGTAATCACAGAACAAATGCGACTCCATCAGTCATTTTCACTTCATATGACATTTCAATAAGCCTCCTTATCTTTATTATAAATAGGGAAATGAAACTAGCTGAACGGTCACAGGAACCAAAAATGACTGCTTTCATCACAATGACAGGCTAGGTAGGCCTTAGAAAGGTCCCAGGGAGTAGGGGGCATCAATCCACTCTTGATAAGCACTTCCTGGAAGTAAAACTTCAAATTTCTCTTGCTGCTGCCACCACCACCACTACCACCACCACCACCTCAGCCTTGTTCCAATCCAGTCTGCTGCTAAAATGTTCCTCTGTGTCAGAGAGGAAATAAAAAAATTCTGGCAGTAATTACCAAATAGTATTTGGGACTGAGTATATTTGTATTGCACATTCTCCTTTCTACATTAAATTAAACTGTGTATCATAATTAAGGTGCTTAAAATAATTTATCCATAAATCCCTGCCACACATTTGCAAAAGAGGTTGTCCAAAATTATATTGGTTTTGGCAAACCATCACCTAGCAGCACTCCAGAGGTGTGCACAGCAAAATATAAAAAAATCACATTCATCTGGCCAGTTTCTAAGCCATGTAATTTAGTCATGGTACCATATAAAAAAGCTCTTAACACAGGCATAAGAGTACTGTACAAAATGTGCCAGATGGGTTGAACATATTTTCACACAAAGATGCAGGCACATGGCTGGACTACCCATCTAGTAGGTGGGTACTTGATTCAAGAGGAGATGCAGTGCTTCTGGTGGTGATGAGGTAATGGTGAAGTGATTAGTGCTTGTGGGGGATGGCTGGGTGCCCTCCTATTGCTGGTGGTGCCTGAGGGTTGAGGATACTCTCATTAGACTGCGACTGTGATGCTGGCAGCAGCACCGCAATGGCTTCTCTTTCCGGTGAGCACTGCACCACCGCCAGTCATTTGCCACGTCCAGCCTTCTTCTTCTTTCTTTTGAAGAAGCAGCAACATCTGAAAATATGATTACAATAAAGTTATTATATCACTTACACAAACTTTCATACAGAGAAAGTTGATAAGACATGTGTGAAAGAGGCATCTTCATTCCAAAACATTTCACTTACACAGTAGGCTTCTTCAGTGGAATACAGAGAAGGCAGCAGAAGCAAGAGACATGTAAAGACAATTTAATCAGGCCATCACCCTCAAAGAGGGTGAATAACCCTTTTGGAGTCGGTCCAATAATATTACCACTTTGAAGCCAGGGTCGGTCCCATAAAACTACGCAAAAATTCTAGTGGCTTCCAATCTTGCGGGAGAAAGCTGGTAGGCCTGCATATGAGAGAATGGGTCTGCATGATCAGTGTGTGCAGTGTAAAAACAATCCTGCAGCACGCAGTGCATGAGAAAAAAAAAACTGACCATAATTTTGGTGTAAAACAGCAAATTTGCGGTGTATTATCGAATGGTTTTTATGACTGTATTCTCGTTTCTTGGTCTCATTTGATTGAATGGAAGATATATTACAGAAATATAGATGATTTTGAATGGTTTACAGACTAGAAGTAGCTTGAAATTGAGCTCAAAATAGCGGAAATGTTTGATTTTTGCCGATGTTCAAGTGTAAACAAATCACGTCACGTGTCCAATGAACGTCAACTGGCCAGTCTAATATGCACTCACGAAAGTACTGACATTATTTATACAGTTATTACTATTATGCAGTAGTCTGAATAACAGTAAATCTTCTATTTTTTTGTGTGAATAAAAATTAAAAATGAAAAGCAAGTGTAATGCAAGAGGGGGATGGATTATTATTATTATAATCAAATAGAAGTGCTAAACCACAGGGGTTATACAGCAGAGGGGGATGGAGACATGACTAATAAACAGAGAAAATGTTATTTTAGTGCCAGGAATGTCTACATTGTTTATTCCGGACCCTATTTTAAAAATGGCCTTTCTTGAATTTTGTGTGAAATTGGCCAAATTAGTAATTTATGATCACTTTACTGCAGAGTTGAAACAGATAAATAAGCAGCTTCTTGTACTCAATCGACAGAATAAAAGTAGTTCCAGCTAAACAGCTATGAGGTTCGCTGACTGGAACAATGTAATTGGCCCAAAATAGGGCTCAAAGTTGGCAAAAAGACCGATGCATAAATATTGCCGAGACTGTTAACTTTGTGAGTGTAATTCCGTAAGTTTTCCATCAAATTTTGTGCTTTTGGTTTCATTACCTTTGGAAAAAGATTCTCTATCACTTCAAAGGAATTTTTTTTAACCCTTTCAGGGCCTAGAGGCCAAATCTCAAGAGTGACAGCCAGAGTCCAAGAATTTTCGAAAAAAAAAAAAAAAATTCTTACAGAATTAAAGATAATATTTTTCTATAGGTAATGAAACAAAAAAAAATCCAATGTATACTTACCGAGATACAGAGTCGTGAAGTTGATCTTCAATGACTGGGTGGCGGCAACATCCGCGACTTCCGTAAAGTCGCATTTTTTATTTTACTTTTTTATTTTCTTATCTAATATTTCTTTTTTTCCAGTAATGTTTGTGGCCTGTGAGACCAATATAATATTTAATGTACTATATATGTACACTCATTGTATTCAACACAATAACCGTACTGAAATTTTCATCATAATACAGTGGAACCTCGGTTTTCATATGCCCCAGTTTTCGTAGGATTCGGTTTTTGATGACTTTTTCGTTGAAATTTTGTCCCAGTTTTCGTACAGCCACTCAGTTTTCGTAGAGTTGAAAATGGTCCATATAAAACGCGCAAACGTGACTCAGCCACTCAAGCGCCCACACAAAGCATCCCATGCATTCGTGACTCAGTCTGCCTTTGTTTCTAGTTGAATGAGCACCCCGTGCGTTCATCCAAAACATTTCGTAATAATCCATTGTTTTTTGTGTTTGTTTATTGAGTGCGACTGCTAAATAAGCCACTATGGGGCTGCAGCTGAGGAAATTGCTTCAGAGGAGGAGGAAGAGAGAGGGAAGAATGTGCCTTCTTCAGTGATTAAGGACATGTGTGCAAAGTGGAATGAGTTGCAAAGTTTTGTGGAGAAATATCACCCTAACAAAGCTGTTGCAAGCCGTGTCTGCAACATGTTCAATGATAATGCCTTGTCCCATTTTAGGCATATCTTAAAGAGATGCCAGAAACAGACCTCTCTGGACAGATTTTTTGTGCGACAGGGGTCCAGTGACTCTCAAGCTGGTCTTAGTGCCAGTAAAAGACAAAGAAGGGAAGTAACCTCGGAGAGGGCCTTAAGACCTGAAGTCCTTATGGAAGGGGATTCCCCTTCCAAACAATAACCTCTCCTCCCTCACCCTCCTCGCCATCTTCCATACGATAACAAGTCAGACTTTTTAGAATGGATTAATCATGAAAACCGAGGTTCCACTGTAATGTTTACCAAACTTGTTTACAACAATAAACATGCACAAATGTTGTACGTATATCAGTAATATTCTATTATATATTTACATATGTACAGTCACTGGACATGTTCCTAGAACTGCTGCAGTCTGTGGAAGTCTTCAAAACAAGGTACCATGCACAGTGGTGTCTTACATTCCTTGCACATAAACCGAGTGTCTTTGCATCTTTGTGGCCGTCGTTTTGTTTGTGCACAGACAACACATCTCTTCTGAGCCCATTTCTTCTTAGTTGAAGGAAGCTGTATTAGGATGTGATCACCTTCCCACCTCAAACGAGTGGGTAATCGGTGATCAGTTCATGGACGGTTTTGTATAGGTGTTGTTACCTGGTACTTCATTATTAGTTGTCTGATGACAGAATTCACCATATGGTGGTCTGTGGCTGCTCTTCATTTGGTACATATTATAGGCATTGAGCATTGAAATGTCCATGAGATGGAAGAAAAGTTTCATGTACCACTTGTAACTCTTACAAACACAATCGGCAAAGTCAATTTGCATGTCACATTTGTCAACCAAACGCATGTTTTGTGTGTAATCATCACTGTTGCTGGTTTTAGAATACATTCATTCGTCACTATTCACCTTGCCACTGTCTTTCATTTCATTAGGGTGAATGGATGTCAACAATGTGACATCTCATTTGTCATGCCCCCATAAAGTCATGATGTCATTGGCACGAAACACCTGCACCTCACCACTACGAGTGCCTGTGTTGAACCTGGGCATATGTTTATGAATAGAACGCACTGCGCCACACACGTCTGTCATGTTCACTCACAAGAAATCACTGAGTAAGGGGCTTGTGTACCAGTTATCAGTATACAGTGGTCCCTCATATTTCGGTGATTCCGTATATCGGTGAATTCGTGTTTCGAGCGCTTTTTTCGGTAAATATTTCCCTCGTGTAGAGGCCATTCCCTCGTGTAGCAGTCCATACCAGACCTGTCCGCGCGCGCCTTGCTGTGCAGGACGCCAGTCTAGCATTGTTTACCATTGAGAGAACATTACCCAGCGTTCTCTTTCAAACATTCACAATACTTTTGTTGTGTTTATTGGTGGTTCAGTGATTGTCACTGTGAAATAAGTCACCATGGGTCCAAAGAAGCTTCCTAGTAGCACCCCTGTGGTAAAGAGTGAGAAACACCATTGAACTAAAGAAGGAGATACAGTGGACCCCCGAGTTACGAGCACCCCGGAAATCGTACAATTATGTAAGTATAATGTTGTAAGTGCTTTTGTAAGTGTATTTTTGGGGGTCTGAAATTGACTAACCTACTTGACATTATTTCTTAAGGGAGTAAATTCATTCGGTAATGGCACTTGAGCAGGCTTCTGGAATGAATTTTGCTCGTTACTCGGGGGTCCACTGTAGTAGAAAAATATGAGAGTGGTGTACGTGTGAGTGAGCTTGCCAGGATGTACAAGAAAAACACATCTACTATCACCTCTTTCCTGGCAAAGAGAAATGAAATCAAGTAAGCTAATGTTGCAAAAGGGGTTGATATGTTAACGAAAAATAGATTGAAAACAGTGGATGAGGGTGAGAAGTTGGAGGAGTGGATCAATGAAAAACAGATAACGGGTGATAGTATTTCCACGGCGATAATTTGTGAAAAGGCAAGGAAGTTGCACGCAGATCTTGTCAAGACAATGCCTGGAACCAGTGCTGAGGCGAGTGATTTTAAAGCCAGCAAAGGCTGGTTTGAGAGGTTTAAGAAACGTAGTGGCATACACAGTGTTGTGAGGCATGGTAAAGCAGCCAGCTCAGATAAACGTGCAGCTGAAAAATGTGTGCAGGAATTCCAGGGGTTCGTAGACACTGAAAAATTTGAACCCCAACAAGTGTTTAATTGTGATGAAACAGGCCTGTTTTGGAAGAAAATGCCAAACAGGACCTTCATTACTCAGGAGGAAAAGGCACTGCCAGGACACAAGCCTATGAAAGACAGGCTAACTCTCATGTTGTGTGCTAATGCCAGTGGTGATTTTAAAGTGAAGCATTTACTGGTGTATCACGCAGAAAATCCCAGAGCCTTCAAGAAACACAATGTTAACAGGAATAATTTATGTGCATTGGAAGGCTAACACCAAGGCATGGGTCACTAAGGACTTTTTCGTGGAATGGTTGACTGGAGTGTTTGGCCCTAGTGTGAAGAAATACCTCCTGGAAAAAAAATTGGGACTCAAGTGCCTCTGGTACTGCACAATGCTCCTGCTCATCCTCACAACTTGGAAGACTATTTGTCTGATGAGTTCAGTTTCATCACAGTGAAGTTCTTGCCTCCTAACACCACTCCTCTCATCCAGCCCATGGACCAGCAGGTCATTGCAAACTTCAAGAAACTCTACACAAAAGCACTGTTTGAAAAGTGTTTTCAAGTGACCTCGGACACTCAGTTGACCCTAAGAGAGTTCTGGAAAGATCACTTCAATATCATCCATTGCATAGGCCTTATAAGTAAGGCTTGGGAGGGAGTGACTTCCAGGACTTTGAACTCTGCTTGGAGACCATTGTGGCCAGGTTGTGTCCAACAGAGGGATTTTGAAGGATTTGAGGCTGACCCTGACAACCCTGTGCCTGTTGTGGACTCGAGTGTAGAATTGGGCAAGTCCCTGGGGTTGGAGGTGAGTGGTGAGGATGTGGAAGAGTTGGTGGAGGAGCACAGGGTAGACCTAACCACTGAAGAGCTGAGAGAGCTTCATCAGAACAGCAACAGACGACATATAAGAAAATTGATTCAGAGGAGGAGGCTGGAAAGGGTGAGGTAGTAACTTCTTCAGAGATTAAGGAAATTTGTTCCAAATGGGCTGATGTGCAGACTTTTGTTGAAAAACACCACCCTGAGCAAGCTGAAGCAAACCACATCTGCAACATGTTCAGTGACAGAATCTTGCCCCACTTCATAAAAATGTTGAGTCGCCAGAAACAGAGGACTCTGGACAGTTATTTTTTAGGAAGGGTTCTAGTGACTCTCAAGCTGGTCCTAGTGGCATTAAAAGAAAAAGAAGGGAAGTAACCCCAGATAAGGACTTGTTACCTGAAGTCTTTATGGAGGGGGATTCCCGTTCCAAACACTAACACCCTCCCCCTGTTTTCCTCCCTATCTTCCAGATGCCAGCAACTCTCTTCAATAAAGGTAAGTAAATGCTATTTATTAATCTGTTATTTATTATGCAGTAGTAGTATTTATAATTACACGTATGTGTTAAAATGTTGTTTTGTGTATGTAGAACTATAATTAAAATGTATTTTTTGTGAATATTTTTGGGTGGAACAGATTAATTGTATTTACATTATTTCTTATGGGAAATAAGGTTTCAACTTTCAAGCAATTCGTGTTAAGGCCTAGCTCCTGGAACGGATTATGACCGCTAGTCGAGGAACCACTGTATAATGTATGCCCCTTACCAAGATATAGTGCCATCATTGTTCACACTACGTCACCTGAGATACCTCATAACATCCTGGTATCTTTCAATGTTTTACTTCCCGTGTATACAGTTATGTCCAATACCAGGCCACTGTCACAGTCACAGAGTACAAACAGTTTTATACCAAAGCGTTTCCTCTTTGCTCGGTATATACTACTTGAACGACAATCTACCTTTGAACAAAATCAAAGACTCGTTAATTACAAGATTCTTGAATGGATAAAAGTACATGTTGAACTTTTGTTTCAGATGCAAAAAACATTTCTAATCTTGTATAACCTGTCATTTCTGCCAGGCCTGGTTTTGTCAGAGAAGTGCAACATACGTGACAGCAAGATAAATCTTTCACTGGGATGATTTCACTGAAGGCCTGGGTAGAAATTAGCACATCTGTGGACCAGTATGATATTATATTATGCTTGTAGACATAAAGCATAAGCATTAATGTTGCAAAAAACATTACATTTCAGCCACAGTTATCTCCTTCCATTGGTGTAGTCTTGACTGTGGTGATATCATTGTATTTGCCATGGTGTAATCAAAATACTTGTTACTTTCCCTGACAATATTTTTCATCAAGGGCTGGTCAAAGAATAATTCAAAGAATTCCAGTTCACTTGCAGTGTTTCTAAGGGAACAAGATGGCAGGAGTCCACTTTGAGTGCCATCAAACTGATGGGGACTGGGAACAAAACTGGGATTTTGCTGCCAATCCCAGATGCGATTTGCTGGTGGGTACTTGACATCATAAGCTGGTTGTGTTGTGGGGCTGGATGACGATGCGCTTTGTCCTGGACCAGCTGAGTCAGCGGCTTGGGTTGGTGCCGCTTGCTGGATGCCCATGGCACCACCACCACCTACTGACACGTGGTCTATCCATCCCAATTGTAGCCCCATCATCGTCACTTTCACTGTCTATTCCAGGTGTAGGGCCATGGGATGTACTCTGTCCCCTTGGAATTGCATATGGTACACTACCCAAGCGCATGCGGCGGCGTATATACTGACGCTTCACTGGTGAATATAATTCCTAAATATCACTATTCGAATGGTCATCAAGAGCAATAAAATCAAAGTCCACGTCACTATCATCACCATTACTCAAATTCGAGGCCTGGTCATGCAAAATTATTAGTTTTCTCTTGCGATGAGGTACAACTGAACGTGACTGAGACGCACCAGCACCAGAGGTGGAAGGTTGAGGGTCGTCAGGATTTTCGGCACTATTTTCGATATCCTGAGCATTGCTTTCGGTCACAAATTGATCAAAACCATAAAATTCATCATCAGATCCACTTACATCAGTGTTGGAACTATCACTTGGGAACAGGAGAGTCCCAATTCGCTGGGAAGTAAGAGCGTCCTTGCCGCGAGGCATGGTGAACAAAACGTACTGAGATGGCGTTCCCACAATGCCATGCAGGTGCCCAGGTTTTTTGTTTACTGCGCACACTGACCACACAGACCCATTCTCTTAGATGTAGGCCTATCAGCCTTCTTGCGCTAAATTTGAAGCCGCTAGAATTTTAGCGTAGTTCTACGGCTTGGACCCTGGCTTCAAAGCCATAGAACTACGGGACAGATCCTGAAAGGGTTAAATTCTTCGACCCTGGGAGCAAGTTTGCGAGCATGGATCTCGACCCTCAAAGGGTTAATCTGAAGACTAATAAAACCTCTCTAATAATATTCCACTAGGTTGTTTAGCATCACACAACGTAAATAATATTTTAGAAGGGTCAGCAGACTCGATTCTAATACAACATTATAGTAAGACCTGAAAATACAGTAGTAAACTTACTTAGTTTCATCTGAAGTATCTCCTTCTTGGTGGACAGTGATAGGTGTATTGGAGTGGCCAGCTAATGGGTCATCTGGACCAAGCTCCCCATTTGTAGAACTCACAACCTGCAGAGATCATGGACACACATTAAATGTCAAGCAAATTATTCTAATATCCAATATCAGTATTGTGCAGTTGCAAAGTAACTAACATATTTGTGGCAGCATTAAGAAATATTAATGAGTGTGTCAATCACCCACACATGCTGAGGCAGCAGCAATAAAGATCATTCAAGAAAAAGTTCACATTAAGCAAGATGGGATATTATGCAGGTGAGGTTAATATACAACCTAGAATGACTGGGACTTTATTGGACGAGGTCACATGATTTACACCAGCCAATCCACAACTTATCACAAGTCTGAGTATCTTAAGCAATGGCAAATGTACATTACTGACCAAACACAGACCTGGATCCTATCCAGTCTGAGACAAAAATTAGAAGGCAATAATGCCTATGTACTGAACATACAACTAACCTTGGACTTAGGAAATGTGCAAACCATATTCAACAAAATAGGAAGTCCCTAACTTACAAACAACTGCACTTACAAATGGAACACATAATATCCAATTACATTTTTACAACTGCTGACCTGTACTACCAATACAGGTGAGGCATGACCAACTTTTGTACTATTGTTTTCTATACAAACACCTGGTTTACACAATGAAACACCAAGAATGTAACTTATTTGTAAATTGGAGATCTTCTGTGATCATAACCTGAATGAAGCCTATAGCTCATCCTAGATTATTAAGATGCAAATCATGGGAAAAAGTGCTATGCTTTAGTAGCTCTCTTATTGAAAACACAAGCACACACAAACAAGCACGTGCACGCACGCATATGCGTGCACACACACACACACGCACAAACACATGCACACACAACTTGAATCTTTATAGAAAACTGGCACAGATTTAGAGATGGAAAATCCTGTCTTATAAATCTGCTAGAGTTCTATGATAGAGTCACATTGATAAAACAAAAAAGAGACAGAGTTAAATGAATTGCATCTTCTTGGACTGCAAGAAAGCATTTGATACAGGATTACACCAGAGACTGATCCATAAATTAGAGTAACAGACAAGGTTAACGGCAGTGCTTGAATGAGAGAAGACAGAGTAAGGTATGAGGCATCTGAATAGGAGAGTAATGAGTGGGGTTCCACAAGGATCAGTATTAGGATTGCTACTGTTCCTAATATATAAGAACAAACTAATCAAGTGTCACTTTTGAGGATGATGTAAAACTAATGAAAAGAATAAGAATGGGAGTGAATAATAATAAAATCAAGGGAGATCTCAGACTACAGATGTGGTCAAACAAGTGGCTACTCAAATTTAATTCAAATAAATGCAAGATCATGCAATTTGGAGGCGAAGGTGTATCGGACACAGTACAGTATGGGCAAACATCAGAGGGATAAGAACCTGAGGATACATACAACACCAAGCATATTGCCAGAATTACATGTAAACTACATAACACCTGAGGCATATGCAAGATTAGTAAACATCAGAACAGCATTCAGGAACCTGAACAAAGTATACTTCAAAATTTTATATTATAACATATGTTAGGCCAATCATTGAGTACGCAGCACCAGCATGGAACCCACACCTGATCAAACTGATAGACTGTGTAACATTTTATGCATGTGTAGATTTCTTGCTTAATTGGCAGAGATTGGTAAAGAAATGAAGATTTAATAATTACATTGGTCAGGATTGGCTTGAGCCAATACTTGTCAGTTAACCCTTAATAAACGGTCCAAACATATATATAAGTTCTTACCGCTACTGCCCCAAACGTATATTTACATTTTATTTTTCATGCCTCCAAATTTGGCATGATTGGCCTGAGATGCCTGGTCAGTATAGAATGGGTCCTAACACTCGGTGTGCGCCATAATAAAAAAATCTGGGACCACTTAGTACCTTGTGGGAGCACCAGTTAAATTGAGCGCCAGCTAGAGCAAACACTGCGGCAAACACCAAGGATTCACTGATGTCATGTCATATTAACACTCCCCTTTTAAGTGGAAAGTGATGTCAGCAGGCTGGCAGGCCAGCTGGCTGGCCACCTGGCTGCCAGCAGGGTACCTGATTGGCTGTCTCTGTATCCGTCTGTCTGTATTTATCTGTCATTTGTCTCTGTCTCTATCTCACAGGAAAACATACGTAAATACAATTATACCTAGAGTAAATTACCTAGGATAACTAAAAAAATCCATACAAAGTGTTATACTGTGCTTGTGATCTGCATAATACCATTTGGTTCATGAGCTACTCTCTGAGACAAGCAGACAGAAACTAGATGACACACAGACAGAAAGACAGACACACAGACAGATACAGACAGACAGACAAGTTTGAGTAACAAATAAAGCAAAGCAGTGTAAGCTCATCAAATGTCACCACTGTAATTACTGGACTGGTAAAAGAGATAAGACCACCCTCACCCTCGTCAAATGTCACCAGTCATCATTAGTGTGAGATCAGATGAGATAAGGCAGTGACATATATCGTACATAATGCTTAGAGGGGAAATTTATTATAATTATTATTAATTTTTATTATTATTATTATTATTATGCACTATCATTATTATTATTATGCACTATCATTATTATTATTATGCACTATCATTATTATTATTATTATGCACTATTATTATTATTATTATTATTATTATTTGAGTACAATTTCAGTACCTAATATTACTGTCAGAACACAGATTGGCTATGAAATCACAAGAACTACTGTAAATTGTAATTATCAGAACATAAAAATTATATAAAATAATAAAAAAACGAGAAAAAAAGGTATATCGGCAATGATTCTGCAAGCGGCAGGACTCTTGTTGCTGTCAGGTGAGCATCCAGAGCCAACTTCTCCGCCTCATATCTCGGTAACTACTAACCCTAGATTTGTTTTTATCATGTGCTCTTCATTTCTATAAAAAAAAAAAAAACTTCAAAATATTCGGGGCAGTAGCGGTAAGAACGTATATATACGTTTGGACTGTTTACGGGTTAAAGGAAAGGTGGCAGAAGGATGGAGACCTGAAGGATGGGACAGAAGCAGGAGAGAAGTCAAGATGGGAAAGAAATGGGTGGGTGTGGGGGAAGCAGAAACTGAGAGGGGTCAAGATGGGCAAGAAATGGGTGGGTGTGGGAGAAGCAGAAACTGAGAGGTCAAGATGGGCAAGAAATGGGTGGGTGTGGGGGAAGCAGGAACTGAGAGAGGTCAAGATGGGAAAGAAATGGGTGGGTGTGGGGGAAGCAGAAACAGAGAGGTCAAGATGGGCAAGAAATTGGTGGGTGTGGGGGAAGCAGGAACTGAGAGGGGTCAAGATGGGCAAGAAATGGGTGGGTGTGGGGGAAGCATAAACTGAGAGGGTCAAGATGGGCAAGAAATGGGTAAGTGTGGGGGAAGCAGGAACTGAGAGAGGTCAAGATTGGAAGCAGGAACTGAGAGGGTCAAGATGGGGAAGCATGAACTGAGAGAGGTCAAGATGGGGAAGCATGAACTGAGAGAGGTCAAGATGGGGAAGCAGGAACTGAGAGAGGTCAAGATGGGGAAGCAGGAACTGAGAGAGGTCAAGATGGGGAAGCAGGAACTGAGAGAGGTCAAGATGGGGAAGCAGGAACTGAGAGAGGTCAAGATGGGGAAGCAGGAACTGAAGGTCAAGATGGGAAGCAGGAACTGAGAGAGTCAAGATGGGGAAGCAGGAACTGAGAGAGGTCAAGATGGGAAAGCAGGAACTGAGAGAGGTCAATATGGGAACAGGAATTGAGAGGTCAAGAGGGGGAAGCAGGAACTGAGAGAGGTCAAGATGGGGAAGCAGGAACTGAGAGAGGTCAAGATGGGGAAGCAGGAACTGAGAGAGGTCAAGATGGGGAAGCAGGAACTGAGAGAGGTCAAGATGGGGAAGCAGGAACTGAGAGAGGTCAAGATGGGGAAGCAGGAACTGAGAGAGGTCAAGATGGGGAAGCAGGAACTGAGAGAGGTCAAGATGGGGAAGCAGGAACTGAGAGAGGTCAAGATGGGGAAGCAGGAACTGAGAGGTCAAGATGGGGAAGCAGGAACTGAGAGGTCAAGATGGGGAAGAGGAACTGGAGAGGTCAAGAGGGAAGCTGAAAAGGAGGTCAAGATGGGGAAGCAGGAACTGAGAGAGGTCAAGATGGGGAAGCAGGAACTGATAGAGGTCAAGATGGCTTCACTGTCTTGCAGTCATCAACTTGTTGAATATTATAACATTCACAAGAAGCACTAAACTTGTAGGGGTCATAGTGTGTCTGGGAAAATTAAAAGAATCAGATTTGACCCAAGAAAGAGGGCAAGTACATTAAGCTTTCAATATAATGAACATCAATATGATGGGTTTTAAAATTATGGACAAAACCCCCTGGTTAAATTGTGCTTTCAACTCCTTTATTTTCAATGTTCATTCAAGAATATTTGTAAACTGCATTTACAGTACATACTATATTTGGTATAGAGTATTTTATTGCTCTTAATATTATTATTATTTAATATTATTATTATTAGGCTGGTAGACAGCAACCACCCAGGGAGGTACTACTGTCCTGCCGAGTGAAAAACAGAAACCTGTTACTATTTTACATGATGGTAAGATTGCTGGTGTCCTTTTTTCTGTCTCATAAACACGCTGGATAACAGGTACAGTGGAACCTTGACTTACGAGTATCCCAACTACAATTTTTTGCTCTGAGTTACTAGCCAACATCCGAGTTACGAGCGAGGTTCTTGACACTGGTGAGGGGCTCTTGATCTAGGGAATTGGATATGTGCTCCAGTTCCCTAAATTAATAACAATAATAAATAATAATAACGAGCGAGCTTCAGAATGCCGCCACTAGTTGGCGCAGCTGAGCAGTGCACATGTTTACCTCGCCGAGGAAGCATTTGTGCTTCACTTGCATTTTGTGCAGTTATTTTGCCAAATTTCTTTTTTCTAACCATGTGTCCTAAGAAAGCAAATGCAAAGAACAGTGCTGAGAAGAAAAAGAGGATGATGTCCATGGAATTAAAGCATGAAATCATAGATAAACACAAGCGAGGTGTGCAGGTTGTGGACTCTGCCTATCTTTTCCACCCTCAACCTCCACCAGCATTTTCTCCAAGGTAAATATGTACGTACACTTTATAAAACCAGTTTATTTCTTTACATTCTCTATTATGTTTTTACACAATACTTTGTATTTACAAATACGTACTACAGTGGACCCTCGGAAATCGAACACTCCCAACTCGCCCTTTTATGTAAGTTTATTATTGTAAGTGCTTTTATAGGTGTATTTTTGGGGGTCTGGAACGGACTAATCTAATTTACATCATTCCTTATGGGAATAAATTCGTTTGGTAACAGCACTTGAACAGCATTCTGGAATGAAGAATGTTCGATTTCCGGGGGTCCACTGTACAGTGGACCCCCTAAAATCGGCCTTAATCCGTTCCAGGAGCTAGGCCCAAAATCAAACTGGCCGATTTCTGAACCCTTATTTCCCATAAGAAATAATGTAAATACAATTAATCCGTTCCACCCAAAAATATTCACCAAAAATTCATTTTTTTAAAGAATAAATACTATACAGTGGACCCCCGAGTTTCAAAAACTTCACCCTGAAGTCTGCTCAAGTGCCATTCAACGAATTTACTCCCTTAAGGAAAAAAAATTTCACGTAGGTTAGTCTATTTCAGACCCCCAAAAATACACTTCCACAAGAACTTACAAAATTATACTTACATAATTGCACGATTTCCGGGGTATTCGTTAACCGAGGGTCCACTGTAGTTTTACATACAGAAAACAATGAGAAATAAATATAAAGCACTAATTTTAATGGATAAATGAACAGTTAAATCAGTTTTACCTTTATTGAAGACATGAAAGCGATTGGAAGTTCAGTATTTTTTTTCACAGTGGCTGTTTTATCATATTCTTGTTGGTGTATGAGAGAGGCAGGAGAGTTTGTTTAGAGGCAGGACAAGATAGTCCTTCAATATGACAATATCAACTCTACAGCTTATTTATCTAGCACAATTCATCTAATATGACATAATAAACAATATTAATAACATAGAAACATGATATAAACTCTAGAATGAATAAAACATGACCATAAGCCGTGGTGGGTGGCAGCAGAAAGCCACCACCACTATTCACACAAACAATGTACATAATATATAAATAAGAAATATTTACACTTTAAATATATAAATAAATATTTACACTTTAATTTACAAATAAGAAATATTCACACTTATATAAATAAGAAATATTCACACTTATATAAATAAGAAATATTTACACTTACCTTGGAGGAAATGTTGGCAGAGGGCGGCTCTGGTCTCAGTGTCCCTATATTCCTCAAACAAACAATGGAGGAGTTAAGTTTTGTGTCGTCATTTTTCTATCGATTAATGGCTACTTACTTGCTACACTGTTAATGCTACACTTTATCGCTGGCTGGTGCTATAGCCTTTACTGACTTGTGCTGCTTTAGTATCATACATATCGTAGAATCACAAAAGAATGCACATTCTCCCCTCTCTTCCTCCTCCACTTTGGTACTTTGCTACAATTTCTTTCTTCAATTCTATCGTGTTTGTCACTTTCTTTACCAAAGGGCTGCCACTATGAAGTTTCTTTGGGCCCATGGTGGCTTATATCACAGTCACAATCAACAAGCAAGTACTAAACACAATGAATTTATTGTGATAAACAAAGCTAGACTGGCTCACGACGCCTGCACTCAAGCGCGGGGCAGGCGGACAGGTCTGGTACACGGGCCGATAATCGGGCAAAAATTGGGCTGAAAAAAGCGATCGACTTTCGAGCTGGCCAATAATCAGACACCACGGTCCACTAATTTTGCCAAACTGGAGAGGTCCCAAAACTGTACATTGATAGTCCTTGCATTTTTTCTATATAAACTAGTGATTTATATTTTTATTAGTCCTAAGATGAATTGTTATAAATCTGTAGAATTATGTAGCGTATATGAAGATATTGTCCTGCACTGGGAGGAATTCCGCTACACTAGTTAATGACATTTATTCATTTAGGAAATTATGTTGCATATTATTTATATTGTTTATTATGTCTATTAGAATGATGTTGAAGATAATAAGCTGAGATTTATCCTGTATTTGAAGTACTTTGTCCTGCATCCTGAGAGTAGGAATTCCGCTGGAACGGATTAATGGCATTTCAATTAATTTAAATGAGGAAAATTGATTTGATATACGTACAAGCAAATTGAGTTATGAGCTAGGTCACGGAACAGATTAAACTCATAAGTCGAGATTTCACTGTATATCTTGCTACTTCTACTTACACTTTTGTCACACTACACAGGCATGCACATGCATATACGTATATACATCTAGGTTTTACTTTTTTCTAAATAGTTCTTGTTCTTTATTTCCTCTATCCTCCATGGGGAAGTGGAAAAGAATCTTTCCTTCGTAAGCCATGCGTGTCGTATGAGGTGACTAAAATACCAGGAGCAATGGGCTAGTAACCCCTTCTCCTGTAGAAAATGCTAAAAAAAAAAAAAAAAAACAACTATAAAACTGGGATGTTTGAATGTGCGTGGATGTAGTGCGGATAAGAAAGCGATCATTGCTGATGTTATGAATGAAAAAAGTTGGATGTCCTGGCTCTAAGCGAAACAAAGCTGAAGGGTGGTAGGTGAGTTTCAGTGGGGAGAAATAAATGGGATTATGTCTGGTGTATCTGAGAGAGTTAGAGCTAAGGAAGGGGTAGCAATAATGTTGAAGGATCAGTTATGGCAGAAGAAGAGGGAATATAAATGTATAAGGCAGCTGGGATTGATGGGATAAAGATAGAAATGTTAAAAGCAGGTGGGGATATAGTTTTGGAGTGGTTGGTGCTTTTATTTAATAAATGCATGGAAGAGGGTAAGGTACCTAGGGATTGGCAAAGGGGACAAAAGAGAGTGCAAAAATTATAGGGAAAGAAGACTGTTGAGTATACCTGGTAAAGTGTATGGTAGAGATGTTATTGAAAAAATTAAGAGTAAGACGGAGAGTAGGATAGCAGATGAACAAGGAGGCTTCAGGAAGGGTAGGGGGTGTGTAGACCAAGTGTTTACAGTGAAACATATAGGTGAAGAGTATTTAGATAAGGGTAAAGAGGTTTTTGTGGCATTTATGGACTTGGAAAAGGCGTATGACAAGGTGGATAGGGGGACAATGTGGCAGATGTTGCAAATGTATGGAATAAGAGGTAGGTTATTGAAAGCAGTGAACAGTTTTTACGAGGATAATGAGGCTCAGGATAAAGTAGGAGGGAGATTATTTTCCAGTAAAAGTAGGTCTTAGACAAGGATGCTTAATTACAGAAAATATCTACCTGGATGATGACTAACAAGGTTACTCTCAATATTGACAAAACCTATTTCATTCAGTTTGGAAACAGAGCTACAAATGTTCCACTTCACATAATGATAAACGGGTCACCTGTCACAAGACTCACTGAGGGAAAATTCTTAGGAATCCACCTTGACAGTAGCCTCAAATTCCAGACCCATATACAACAAATTTCCAAGAAAATCTCAAGACCGTAGGCATACTATCAAAGATACGGTACAATGTTCCACAACCAGCTTTCCTTGTCCTGTATCACTCACTCATTTACCCCTATCTCATCTATGGAATTTGTGCATGGGGCTCAACAACACTAAATCACCCAGACCACTAATAACCCAGCAAAAGGCTGCAGTCCGAATAATATCAAATTCCCACTCCAGACAGCATACTCCAATATTCAAAAGTCTAAATTTATTCACCATAAAGAACATCCATACTTATTATTGTGCCTACTACATATATGGAACACTACACTCAAATATAAACCCTCCACTCAAACTTGTCCTTACCAACCTTAACAGGACACACGATCATAACACAAGACAGAGATCACTCTTTGATGTTCCCCATGTCCATCTCACTCTATGTAAAAACTCTATGCACATAAAGGGCCCAAAAATTTGGAATTCATTACCAGTGAATGCCAAAGGAACCCTGTCTGTACATCAATTCAAGACTTCTTAAAAACCACCTACTCACCCAAAACTAAATACAGTGGTACCCCGACTTACGATGGTCCCCAAACACACCCTTTTATGTAAGTTTATTTTTTTAAATTCTTTTGTAAGTGTAATTTTGGAGGGTCTAAACAGACCTAAAGTCTATTTTTACATCGATTTCTTAAGGGAGTAAAATTCGTTTGGTCATGGCATGAACAGCATTCTGGAATGAAAAAATTCGAAGTCGAGTACCACCTGAAACTTACTAGTTACAGTGGACTCTGTCTCTTGAACACTCCGGAAATCGTACAATTATGTAAGTATAATATTGTAAGTGCTTGTGGAAGTGTATTTTTGGGGGGTCTGAAATAGACTAACCTACTTTATTATTTCTTAAGGAAGTAAATTCGTTCGGTAATGGCACTTGAGCAGGCTTCTGGAATGAATTTCGTTCGTTAGCCGGGGGTCCACTGTACTTAACTTTACCTTCAAAGCTACCAAATCACTCTCCACCACCTCAAATTATGATTGCTCACTGTGTTACTCCCCTAGCACCAGAACCCTAAAAGTAAATGCTCAAAGTACAATAAATTCTCATATTTTTACCTATGCAAATGTTGAATAGAATATAGTTAATAGATGTATTAACTTTAGACTGCCAGTAATACCATGGCATGGTAGTGGTTCTCTTTGCACTATAAATAATTGTAAACCCTCACTGTAAACTACCAATGTAAATATACCTCTACAATAAGTCAACCACATTGTAAACCTGCAAGGAAATAAAAATTTGAATTTGAATTTGATGCCACCATGGTTGTTCAATATATTTGTAGATGGAGTTGTAAGAGAAGTGAATGCTCGGGTGTTGGCAAGAGGTGTGGGGTTAAAAGATAAAGAATCTAACACAAAGTGGTAGCTGTCACAGTTGCTCTTTGCTGATAACACTGTGCTTTTGGGAGTTCTAAAGAGAAGTTGCAGAGGTTGGTAGATGAGATTGGTAGATGAGTTTGGTAGGGTATGTAAAAGAAGAAAATTGAAAGTGAATATAGGAAAGAGTAAGGTGATGAATATAACAAAAAAATTAGGTAATGAAAGATTGGATATCAGATTGGAGGGAGAGAGTATGGAGAAGGTGAATGTATTCAGATACATATTTAGGAGTGGACGTGTCAGCAGATAGGTCTATGAAAGATGAGGTGAATCACAGAATTGACGAGGGGAAAAAGATGAGTGGCACATTGAGGAGTCTTTGGAGACAAAGAACTTTGTCCATGGAAGCAAAGTGGTGAATGTTGCAACAAGGAGAAGGCTGGAGGAAGTGGAGATGTCATGTCTGAGGGCAATGTGTGCTGTGAATATAATGCAGAGAATTTGTAATTTGGAAATTAGGAGGAGGTGCATGATTACCAAAACTATTATCAGAGGGCTGAGGAAGGGTTGTTGAGGTGGTTCAGACATGTAGAGAGAATGGAATATAATAGAATGACTTCGAGTGTGTTTAAATCTGTAGTGGAGGGAAGGCGAGGTAGAGGTCGGCGTAGGAAAAGTTGGAGGGAGGTGGTAAAGGAGGCTTTGTGTGCAAGGGGCTTAGACTTCCAGCAAGCATGCATGAGCATGTTAGATAGGAGCGAATGGAGACGAATGGTTTTTAGGACTTCACGTGCTGTTGGAGTGTGAGCAGGGAAATATTTATGAAGGGATTCAGGGAAACCAGCGGGCCGGACTTGAGTCCTGGAGATGGGAATTACAGTGTCTGCACTCTGAAGGAGGGGTGTTAATGTTGCAGTTTTATAATTGTAATGTAAGCGTGCCTCTGGCAAGACAGTAATGGAGTAAATGATGGTGAAAGTTTTTCTTTTTTGGGCCACCCTGCCTTGGTGGGAAACGGCTGATGTGTTAATAAAAAATAAAATAAATATTCTGATTTAATTGACATTTGGACAATCCTCCCATTAGTCTGTTATATGGAGGGTTTACTGTACTCCAATTCCTTGAGTCAACAGACCTCTGGTATTGAGACACCACCCTGAAAAGGGGCCTTATTCACTCTCTCTCATTAATCCTATATTCATTATGACACTAGCTGCCTCTCTAATTCACTCTCTTGTTTAGTGCCTTCCTTAACAGCTATTACAGTGCAGGGTTGGCACATATGGTATGTCCGTATGACCCCCCCACACACACCTGGCGAGGCCAGGAGCTATGACTTGACCCCTGCAACCACAATTAGGTGACTACACTTACTACCACCATACAATCATTTTCCTCACATTAAGAGTCCTCCTCAGATAAGAGTAAACCCTCTCGTAAGGCAACACCACTAAGCATAATTTTGTATAAACAAAATTCAAAACTGCATCAAAAATTACTTGGAGCAAAATAAGCTTGGAAACATGCACTGTAAATTTAAAAACTAATTGTTGAAATTCAGGTAGTACCTGTGACCAGGTTCAAGAGTTTTGCCACTCGTGCAGCCTAGCCCTGAGCCAGGCTTGTCTGCTGCTTGCTTCAACACAATAAAATGTCACATTAGTTACATGTGTGTGCCTTTTACCTAACAAGCTTTTGCTGTTGCTATTGACAGCCCAATAGCCCAAAATCATAGCCAGGATGATCTGGCACTTGACAGAGTTAATGATCGAGTTTCCTCTGGACTTGTACACTTGTTCTGACAGTATCTCCGATATCTTCTGTTAGAATGTTGAATATTCTAGGCCCACAGATGTTAATATTCATCTTCTCTTGTTCCCTCAGTACCCTTGCTTTTAACTGGGTTTAATTTACAATTCCTTCCATCCCTTTTACTCCAGTAGTTACTGTACTGTGCATGTTTGGGACCAGGCCCTCCAGTATCTTCCAAGTATACGTTATCACGTGTGTTTCTCCTCTTCTCCCGAGAATACACATTCAAAACTTTTAGACATTCCTATTCATTTAAATGCTTTATTGACTATGCAGTCTGATGATGTGTTTATGGTTGTAGCAACAGCAAAGAGCAGTGCAAGCAAGAGAGCACAAGTGACTTAAACAGCATCATCACTGGCAATATTTCTCACCTGGTCTTCCCTCCCTCAGCCTCTCAACACACTCGCTAAACTTGTATTCATTCAGTATCATTCTTTTTGCCTAATGTTTCACAAAATTGATACAATTTACGAATGTTTAATTAACATAAACCACCTGCATAAACAAATTTGAAGAGAATATTCAGTTCCTTGGTATCAAGGATCCTTTACAGCTCAAAAGTAATCCAGAACCATAATTAAACTGTAATCACTTGATTATACCTTTTCAAATGCATTCATCTTGGGTACAAGATTATTTGTTATAGTTGTGGTGAGTTCCTGTATGTTTGGTACAGTTTGGTAAGGAAATGTGCTACAGTATTTATTTTTATTTGTTGACATACATATTGCGTGTCAGGTGATCAACCTCTCGACATCCAGCTCAGCCCAGTTGGTCCATGTTAACCCTCCCTCCCTACCTACCTCCCCTCCATCCATACCTACCTACGTCCCTCCCTACCTCCTCACAAATCTAAAAATGCTTCAAGTAGCAAAATAGTAAGTTATACTGTAGTAATTTTTACTCAGTAGAATAGTAAACAAAAATGACTGTCAAATTTGGTGTCTGGAAGGAACCTGGTAATCTTATTTTTTCCATACGTTCTTCACCTAATATAAGCCTATTTTTCATTAAATCATTAATTTTCAAAACATCCTACACATTATGAGTGTTTACTGCATTCCTCTATCTTAGAAGACCTATTCCCCATCCTGTCTCTGACATGTGGACATGGTTAAGTCTCTGACATGTGGACATGGTTAAGTCTCTGACATGTGGACATGGTTAAGTCTCTGACATGTAGACATGGTTAAGTCTCTGACATGTGGACATGGTTAAGTCTCTGACATGTGGACATGGTTAAGTCTCTGACATGTGGACATGGTTAAGTCTCTGACATGTGGACATGGTTAAGTCTCTGACATGTGGACATGGTTAAGTCTCTGACATGTGGACATGGTTAAGTCTCTGACATGTGGACATGGTTAAGTCTCTGACATGTGGACATGGTTAAGTCTCTGACATGTGGACATGGTTAAGTCTCTGACATGTGGACATGGTTAAGTCTCTGACATGTGGACATGGTTAAGTCTCTGACATGTGGACATGGTTAAGTCTCTGACAAGTGGACATGGTTAAGTCTCTGACATGTGGACATGGTTAAGTCTCTGACATGTGGACATGGTTAAGTCTCTGACATGTGGACATGGTTAAGTCTCTGACATGTGGACATGGTTAAGTCTCTGACATGTGGACATGGTTAGGTCTCTGACATGTGGACATGGTTAAGTCTCTGACATGTGGACATGGTTAAGTCTCTGATATGTGGACATGGTTAAGTCTCTGACATGAGGACATGGTTAAGTCTCTGACATGTGGACATGGTTAAGTCTCTGACATGTGGACATGGTTAAGTCTCTGACATGTGGACATGGTTAAGTCTCTGACATGTGGACATGGTTAAGTCTCTGACATGTGGACATGGTTAAGTCTCTGACATGTGGACATGGTTAAGTCTCTGACATGTGGACATGGTTAAGTCTCTGACATGTGGACATGGTTAAGTCTCTGACATGTGGACATGGTTAAGTCTCTGACATGTGGACATGGTTAAGTCTCTGACATGTGGACATGGTTAAGTCTCTGACATGTGGACATGGTTAAGTCTCTGACATGTGGACATGGTTAAGTCTCTGACATGTGGACATGGTTAAGTCTCTGACATGTGGACATGGTTAAGTCTCTGACATGTGGACATGGTTAAGTCTCTGACATGTGGACATGGTTAAGTCTCTGACATGTGGACATGGTTAAGTCTCTGACATGTGGACATGGTTAAGTCTCTGACATGTGGACATGGTTAAGTCTCTGACATGTGGACATGGTTAAGTCTCTGACATGTGGACATGATCAAGACTGCACATCTGAAATGTTTAGCCTCAATTTAACTTATCATTTCATCAAAGCCTTCAACACTAATGCATGTCTTTGATCTTTCTGTTCTGAACAAGGTTATGTTCTGAAGTCTCCCAAAAGGGTTAACTTTATCAGTATGCTAAGATGGATCATATACAACATACACATATAACTCGCACATATAAGACAAAGTTGCGATGGCATTTCGGTCAGACATGGATCATTAAATAGTGACACAGTGTCACTAGTTAATGATCCATGACCAGGACTCAAGATTTTAGGGGATCCACAGCAGGATATGAAAATTTAGAAAATTTGCAAGAAGATCGTGATTATTTCAAGTGTCATGAAGAGCGTAAGAAAATGCATAAGCTAAATAAAGATGGTGTTATCCAACAATAGTGTTTCAGTGAGGATGAAGCATCTCATGGGGTTTCCCACAAAACTGAAGCATAACAAAGTAGTGATGTATCGGATATCCGCATCCGCATCTGCGGAACATCTGCACAATTTCTTACATCCGCATTTTACTGTAAACAGATATCCGCATACGCATCCGAAATCCGTGGAACATCCACACAATTTCTTACATCCGCATCCGCAAAATAAGTAAGACATCCTCATACACACCGCATCTGCGGATATCTAAATTTTCGCATCTGATACATCTCTATAACAAAATACACACTCAGAGAAACTTTCACTAAAGCATGTGTTTTCAAGATGGGGGTTCACAGTGATTTTAACAACTCAAGGAAAAAATTAAGTGAAAAAGTTTGGAAACCATTGGCACAGTATTGCCCAGGTATGATAAATCTGCTTCTCATCATGGCTGCCCAGTGTTACAAAACCCAAAACTTCTGACATTACACAACCACCCCAAATTCAGAGTTCCTAGGTCATGAAATTCAGTTATCCATTTTTACCAATAGGTATCCTGAAGACAGACACCTTAGAGAGGCATGACACACAACCAGCACATAGTACAGTGGTACCTCGACTTACGATGGTCCCCAAACTCACCCTTTTATGTAAGTTAATTTTTTTAAATGCTTTTGTAAGTGTAATTTTGGGGGTTTAAAAGGACTAGTCTATTTTACATCATTCCTTATGGGGATAAATTCGTTTGGTAATGGCACTTGAACAGCCTTCTGGAATGAAAAAATATCGTAAGTCGAGGTACCACTGTATATTCAAATCTATCCAGAGGATTTCCTTAAAAAATATAAACATTGGATTTTCTACACCCAAATCTCTCTCATTCCTTTTCTTTATATCATAATTCATCACATTAGTAATACTTGACAGAAAATGAACTCAAATCTGAACAAAATTTACTATGCAGACACAATTTTATATTGCAGATTCAAGACTTGGAAGACCTCTAGGAATGTAGCCCTTCAAGAATTTACAAGTGTGACTGTCAAATGCGCAACAAATGATTATTCTACAGTGACGTCTGGAAATAAAGAAAACATGGGGGCAGAAGTGGTAAAACATGGGGGCAGGAGAAGTGGTAAAACATGGAGGCAGGACAAGTGGTAAAACTAAGAAATTCCCTTGATTAGGTCATAAAATATATATAACATTGTTTTCAGCAAAATTCCTTAAACGATGGCATCCACTTTCCCCAAAAAATCTTTGAAAATATTAATAAATATTAGTGATGGTAATATTTCTCAGTAAAATACTGGAGCATACAAAATATAACACCTTAATACTCAAGTATTGCTCAACTTTTGTTTAATCAAAGCAAAGAAACTTTTTTTTACTTTTGTTATTAAAAGTTGCTATGTAAAGCCAATTCTAATCTGCCTTACAGGTTGAAGCATACAGTATTAATTAATGAACTAGTTAGCTAGTAGTGTTTCCAGGTGGAAACAGGTATTGTTGATATTAAAACTAGAAGTTGCAATGCATAAGAAGATACAAAGCATCCAGTAAAGAAGCACTTTCTGGTCTAGGTGGTGGCAGTGTCCACATGACTTAAGCCTCTTACTAACCATGCAGGATGCAACACCAAGAGTTTATTGAACCTTTAAACACACAAACACACACACACAGGCATAGGAACTAACTTGGACAGCAGGCAACAAATTCTATATTAGATCCACTCCACACATTCTAATAACGTTATCATTACACAGACAAATTACACAAAACATTTTAGGTCAAAAGTTTTTAGTATCAACACCATTAGATCACATTTCACCATACAGTATTCTAAAGGTGTTTCCTACACCTGCAAATGTTTAACCTAACAAAAGAATATCACAAGATACACCCTAACAAATTTGAATAAAATTAATGCCTTTGTCATACATATTTAAGTGATTTTTATTCTGCATTACAGAATTCAATTACCCATATCCATAAATAATAATGATATAGAAGAAGCACTCTATAGTACCTATGAAGTATCACAGGTAGAGCACAGTATATACGAGAGAGGAAGACTTAGAGAACAGAGTAAAATATAAAATTGAATGAAAATCACAATATCATGGCTGGAACAAGTTTGCTACAATGCAGAAATTTAGAGAGGAAACTTTATGTTTTGGTCTGTCCTGAACCAATATCAAGTTATGGACTGACATATAGTCTAAAGTTTCCTCTAGAAACTAGAGAATGTGCCACTCAGGATACTGACAGTGGTGCTGCCCTGTTTGTGGGGTTGACGCCATCTCAGGCTGCCTAATATGCTTGACACAGTAAAGGCACATGATATTAATGTATAGTAGCAACGTTTTTTAAATATTGTATACATCTAATTGAGATCTTTCATCATAATCAACTTGCCAATAAAAATGGGTCGATATAACTAAATTAGCTAACTTACTGCCAAGAATATATTAAAAAAAGACAGGAATTTGTAAGTTATTAATTACCATCTACACTATTATATACATGGGGAAGTGACAAACCTATAATGATTATATAGTGCCTGGGTAATAGGAGGGGAAAAATTATATAGTGCCTGGGAAATAGGAGGGGAAGAATTATATAGTGCCTGGGAAATAGGAGGGGAAGAATTATATAGTGCCTGGGAAATAGGAGAAGATAATATATAGTGCCTGGGAAATAGGAGGGGAAGAATTATATAGTGCCTGGGAAATAGGAAGAGAAGAGATTATATAGTGCCTGGGAAATAGGGAGGGGAAGATATTATATAGTGCCTGGGAAATAGGAGGGGAAGATATTATATAGTGCCTGGGAAATAGGAGGGGAAGAGATTATATAGTGCCTGGGAAATAGGAGGGGAAGAGATTATATAGTGCCTGGGAAATAGGAGGGGGAAGAGATTATATAGTGCCTGGGAAATAGGAGGGGGAAGATATTATATAGTGCCTGGGAAATAGGAGGGGGAAGAGATTAGGCTTGGTCTGGGGAAGGGAAGGGTAGCAATAATTGCTTAATGAAGAACTCTTGACTAGCATCAAGGCACTTGTCCTTGAATCTACCACATGACAGCAGACTACCTCAGCTACATGACAGCAGACTACCTCAGCTACATGACAGCAGACTACCTCAGCTTGTGTTGAAATCATCAGTAACCTGCTACTTTCATTGCATACTACTATAAAAAAATATCACACTCTGCGAACAACTAATTTTATTATCAGATTGCAGTAAAATATGAAGAGAAACACTACACTCGAAAACGTTGTTGAATTTGGGTGAACGTGTCTTTATCTCTCTAAAGTCTTGTAAACAAGTATTTTATACATGCCCTGCTTTTTAACCCAACTTGCTGATTTGGCAAGATTGTTCTGCAGGCATATGTGAGCATGTTAGACAAGAGTGGAGATGAATGGTTTTTCAGACTTGACGAGCTGTTGGAGTGTGAGCAGGGCAATACTTTGTGAAGAGATTCAGGGAAACCAGTTAGCCGGACTTGAGTCCTGGAGGTGGGTAGTACAATGCCTGCACTCTAAAGAAGGGGTTTGGGATATTTGCTGTCTAGAGTGACATCTAAACTGTCATATCTGCGTGCCTCTAGCAAGACAGTGATAGTGTGAATGATGATGAAAGTGTTTCTTTCTTGGGTCCCCCTGCCTCAGTCTTTATACCTTTGATGAGTTTTGAGAGTTTTTCAACTCCTGGACTGTCTGGTGCTTGCCTAGTCAACCAGGCTGTTGCTAACACATCATCTTGAAGGAGGTAGAGAAGAGGTTAAGGATGAGGTAGCAATGGTGAACTTGGGCATAGAAGGGATTAATTAAACCTCCTTTTATCACATTCACTAGTTGGGCTTTGCACAAAACTGTGGCCCACGTGCAAGAAGAATTTAGGGACTTAAGCAAAATAATTCTTAATATTTTTTGAGACCGTATGCAAGTGCATTAAAATTTGCTATAGTCATTTGATGTAAGTCTGACGAATTCCTGCTGGTTTTTTAAAGCATTTTCAAGAAATATGAATTTTTATGCCATGCCTTTCTAGAGTTGCTATTCAGAATAACTTCATTTTAAACCTTTCACTGTTGAGACCCCTGCTCACAAACTTTCACTGTCGAGACCCTGCTCACAAACTTTCACTGTCGAGACCCCTGCTCACAAACTTTCACTCTCGAGACCCCTGCTCACAAACTTTCACTGTCGAGATCCCTGCTCACAAACTTTCCTCTCGAGACCCTGCTCACAACTTTCACTGTGAGACCCCTGCTCACAAACTTTCACTGTCGAGATCCCTGCTCACAAACTTTCACTGTCGAGACCCTGCTCAAACTTTCACTGTTGAGACCTCTGCTCACAAACTTTCACTCTCGAGACCCCTGCTCACAAACTTTCACTCTCGAGACCCCTGCTCACAAACTTTCACTCTCGAGACCCCTGCTCACAAACTTTCACTCTCGAGACCCCTGCTCACAAACTTTCACTCTCGAGACCCCTGCTCACAAACTTTCACTCTCGAGACCCCTGCTCACAACCACTCGCCCTGCTCAACCCTCTGAGACCCCTGCTCCAAACTTTCACTGTCGAGACCCCTGCTCACAAACTTCACTGTGACCTGCTCCAAACTTCATCGAGCCCCTGCTCACAAACTTCTGTCGAGACCCTGTCCAACTTCCTAGACTTCCCCAAACTTTCACTGTCGAGACCCCTGCTCACAAATGCTCTCAGCGTCGAAGAAAAAAAAATATTTCTCTTATGAAATGATAAGAGAATCTTTTCCTGATGGTAACGACACCAAAAGTACGAAATTTGATGGAAAACTTATGGAATTACGCTCTCACGAAGTTAGGGGTCCTGACAATATTTATGCAGTGGTGATTTTGCCCACTTTGAGCCCTATTTTTGGCCAATTCCATTGTTCCAGTCAACCAAACTCATAGCTATTTCGCTAGAACTCCTTTTGTTTTATCGATTGAGTACAAGAAACTGCCCATTTACGGATTTCAACTACCCAATAAATTGATCAGAAATTGATAATTTGGCCAATTTCATACACAATTCAAGGAAGGCCAATTTCAAAATATGGTCCAAAATTAACAAAGCAAACATTCCTAGCACTAAAATAACCTTTCCTCTATTCATTAGTCACGTCTCCAGGTCCCTCTTACATTACACTTGCTTTCCATTTTGAATTTTTATTCACACAAAAAATAGAAGATTTACTGTTATGCAGACTGCTGCATTATTGTAAAAATGATATACAGTATATAATATCAGTGCATTTGTGAAAGCATATTAGACCCACCAGTTGATGTGTATTGGACGCGTGACTTGATTTGTTTACTCTTGAACGTTGGCAAAAATCGAACATTCCACTACTGTGAGCTCAATTTCAAAGTACGTACTTTTAGTCTGTAAACCATTCAAAATCATCTCTAATTCTGTAATATATCTTCCATTCTATCAAATGAGACCAAGAAACCACAAATACAAAACATACATAATAAAAACCTGCAAAGTCGGTTTTAAAAAAAAAAAACATGGTCTGTTTTTTTTCTTATGCACTGCGTGCTGCAGGATTTGTTTATATGGTGCACACTTACCACACAGATGCATTCTCTCATATCTAGGCCCAAATTTACCACTCACAACTTATCAGAATAATATTCAAAAATAGCAAAATACTGTACCCACAAAACACTAGCAATAAACATTGAAAATAAATGAGTTGAAAGTACAGTTTAACCAGTACATTCTGCTCCTAATTTTATAAGTTCTTTAAAAAATATTAAATCAAAAGTAGAAAATAAAAACCCATTTCCAGCTACTGCATTACAGGGCCACCTAGGACTCGTTAATATATAATGCCTGTTCATGTAAGAATATTGGCATACCTCTATATAACGTTCCCTGATACCCTGTTGAACAGACAAGGAGGAGGTAGGAGTTACTTTTTGACCCTAGCTTATGTTAAACTACCTTGTTGATCAACTTTACATCAGTGGCATGAACCAATAAAACAAGGCAACCACTAAGCAAGCTATCTTGCGAGTATGTGCTTGTTGTGATTAGTTACTAAAGTTAGGGAAGACCTATCCCCAGTTTTTATTGTGAATTTAAAACAGAGGGTTTGAAGCCATGGCAAGAAAGTGCTAAAACTAGCAGGCCAGTGTGATATCCACTGTACCATGTAGGCCTGATAAGATCTGCCAAACTAGGTGTATTTCTGTGCACCATAGGAAGGTTAGCATGAGCCCCACTGTGACCACAAATGTTGTGTGCTCTGTTCCATTTAAAAATTGGTGACTTTAATGTTTAATCTGAGTAGTAAAGAGCCACTGATCTGTTAGGAGTGCCATGATGAACCTAGGCCAAAGAGGAAGATAACTACTTTGCAAGTTAAGAGTAGACATTGTATGCAAGTGGATAAAACAACTTATGAAATCTGCAAGACTATCAGCCTATCTTCTTCCTGCTATGAAGCATTCATCACCAAGACTATCTGCAAGGGGGCTCAAGTGAAAACTTGTGCAGACATATTGATATCTAAAGTTAATAAGAAATTATCATCGGAGCACAATGAATTACTGGACTATATGGAAAACTTCAAGTGCACGCATCAAACATGAAAATCAATGAAATATGCAAAAATCACCGTTAATCACTATCTCTAGTATTCATTCCATTATCATCAATGTTATACACACAAGAGCGAGTAACTGGAGAGTAGGCTTAAATGACAACAGACTTCCATGTCGTTCTCTATCATAATACAATATCAGAAGTGTAAGCTTACAATATCTGTTACAAGGACGAAAACTCCTTACAAGAGTGCAAGACATAAAAATAATGATTTTAAACTACTATGTTACATGGCAAAGCCCATGGCTTGATTTCATCACTCATTCTCATCTCTGGATATTGACCATGTCCAGTGAGTTGACTGGATAAGTTGTTGCATTATTATTTTCACTATATGACAACAATAACACCAGCAGTAATACTGGTAGTGATATCAATGCCACCAGCAACAGCACTGCTGCCAGTATCAAAACAGCATGAGCAGTGTAGCAGTTTCAAAGCAACAACATATGAGGCAAGACATATGGCTTAGTATTATAATACAAATCCCTTTATGAGGCCTGGTCATGGACCAGGCCGAGGGGGCATTGACCCCTGGAACACCCCCCAGGTATACCGCAGTTGTTCACCTGACATTAAATAATCTTCAACATCACTGCCAGCTGCATAAGCAGCACTTAGATGCCACATAGTGATGGAGAGAGGTGGCAGGTAAAGGAAGCCAAAAGAAACTAAACTTCTTTTCTAACACTTGAGCTAACTTGTGTTACAATACACAGGGACACTGACGTACAAGTTCATGTAGATTTACAGTTCAGTGACTCCATGTGCCTTGATAGCTACACTTGTTTTCATATTTACATTTCTTTTGTGGTCTAACATTATGAAATACATAACTAGACAACTAGAGTGAATAATTAACAACTACATAGCTCTTGATTTTCTGTTCCAACACAAAGGGGATTATAATAAGCAACTCCCTGTAGCTATAATTCAAAGAATTCCTCAACCTAGATACGTATGGAAGCTCATTACTTGACAGTTTAACCCCTAAGCTGTTCACGATGTAAGAGTATGTCAGTGACCAGAACTCATGGTGTATTAGTACAAATAATTTGTAACACCCTCAAATTTGCTACGAGCAGCAAATTTTGGCCTAGACCTGAGAGAATAGGTCTGTGTGGTGGGCCTGCATAGTACAAAAAAATTCTCTTCCACACAGTACATGATGGGAACAGCTAACCTCTGACTCTACATTTGGGTGAAAATAGTGACTTTTGGTATTTTTTAAGGTGGTTTTCTTAGTTTTATTAGCAGTTTCTTAGTGCCAATCAACAGACTGGAAGACATACTAGTAAAATGGAGAAGTGTATGTTCATTTCTGCTTCAAAGTGGCAGTAATGGTCAATTTCTGCTGATCTCCCCAAAGAAGGGGAATGGGGTGACTCCCCCCTCCACCCTGGGTCTGTTTAATGGGCTTTTACTAGGCCTACTTCAGTTATTGGTACTACCTAAACCATGATCTAATATTCTTGGTTATGATTTATTAGCCAAGAAATAGAAAAAAAAAGAGTGACAATGGATTTAAAATGGAGGGCAGGTATTATGTAGTGGGTGAAATGCCTTACAGTGCTTATTTTAGTTTCTTTCTAAATTGGAACTGGTTGAAAATACGTAGTGCAAAAATTGGTCAAAGTATCAAATTCTGGGTGCTTAATAGACTAGTTCTGATAGTTGAGTGGGCAGTTTCTTGTGATCAATGAGTAGTATGGATAGCATAATTCTAATAAAGTACAGTAGACCGTCAATTAACTCTTTCACTGTCAAGACCCCTGCTCACAAACTTGCTCTCAGTGTCAAAGAATTTAAAAAAAAAAAAAAAAATTCTTATGAAATGAGAATCTTTTCCTGATGGTAATGACACCAAAAGTACAAAATTTGCTGGAAAACTTACGAATTATGATCTCGTGAAGTTAGCGACCTCGGCGATATATACGCATCAGCGATTTCACCCACTGAGCCCTATTTTCGGCCAATTCTCCTGTTCCAGTCGACGAAACTCATAGCTTTTTCACTAGAACTCCATTTGTTCTATCGATTGCGTACAAGAAACTGCCCATTTACCGATTTCAACTAACCAATAAAGTGGTCAGAAATTGGTAATTTGGCCAATTTCACACAAATTTCAAAAGATGCAAACATTCCTGGCACTAAAATAACATTTTTTCTGTTCATTAGTCACGTCTCCGGGCCCCTCTTATATTACTCTTGCTTTCTATTTTGATTTTTTATTCACACAAAAAATAGAAGATTTACTGTTATGCAGACTACTGCATTAGTGTAAAAATGGTATAAATAATATCAGTGCACTTGTGAAAGATTATTAGACTCACCAGTTGATGTGTATTGGACATGTGGCGTGATTTGTTTACTCTTGAACATTGGCAAAAATCAAACATTTCCGCTATTTTGAGCTCAATTTCAAGGTCGTTTTCATCGTGAAACTAACCAAAATCATCTCTTTTTCTGTAATATGTTTTCCATTATATCAAATGAGAACAAGAAAACGAGAATACAACCATAAATACTATACGAAAATACACCTCAAAGTCGGCGTTTTAATCCAAAAATACAGTCGGAGTTTTTTTTCTCATTATGCACTGCGTGCTGCAGGATTTTTTATACAGCGCACACTGACCACACAGACCCATTCTCTTACATGTGGGCCTACCAGCTTCTGCTTGATTTGAAGCCGCTAGAATTTAGGCGTATTAATACGTCCGAAACACTGGCTCATAAGACGTATATATACAGCCGAAACAGTCAAAGGGTTAACACAACCACTGGATTGGGGAGTTACTAAGTCATTCAAGTGTAACTACACACAAAAAGTGATGAAAAAACTAGCAGCATAAATGGACACACTCTAAGCTTGCAGTACCAAACTTGTGGCATAAATTTAACATTACAGATACCATCAGCTATGTTAAAAGTGCATGGGAGTCAAAGTGGGCAAAATTGCCGATGTGTAAATATTGCTGACGTAGCAAAATTTGCGAGCGTAATTTCATCAATTTTCCATCAGAAAAAGATTCTCTACCATTTCATAAGAAAAAAATAATTTTTTTTTAAATTCTTGGACCCTGTTGTGATGTAGGTCAACTGAGGTCACAGGCTGACCTCACCAACCAGTATAAATTGTCACACCCCTTGCCTTGGCAAGGAAGTGTGATACTTGAGGAATACTTATGGCGCCGTCTCGATCTCAGGTCTTTTGTTCTTGACGGCACAGTAAGAAGTGGTTAGTGACTCTGGAGAAATATACCTTTGGTGTGAAAACACATGGTGTGACCCATGGAGGGTGAACCCCCAAAAACTGGGTTAAGGGAGGATGCAGGCAGGACAATAAAAGCTCTAGGAAACAGCTAGAGGAGAGACTGACAGAGCTCTGAGCAGAAGATTCTGGCAGAGCTCTGGCCTGTGTGCAGAGCTCTGAGTAGGAGATCGTGGCGGAACTCTGGTCTGTGTGCAGAGCTCTGGGCTAGAGATTTGGGCAGAGCTCTTGCTTGTGTGCAGAGCTGTGCGAGGGGGCTGCTGGAGTCTCTCTAGGGAAAGAATGGGCAGAGTACTGGCTTGGAGCTATTCTTGTGCTGTGTAGGTCTTGTTATATACATAGACATTGCAAAAGCCTTTGACAAATGTGACCATGGTGTAACAGCACACAAAATGCGTGATAAAGAAATAACAGGAAAAGTTGGTAGATGGATCTATAACTTCCTAACAAACAGAACACAAAGAGTAGTAGTGAACACAGTAAAGTCTGAGGCGGCTACGGTGAAAAGCTCTGTTCACAAGGCACAGTACTTGCTCCCATCTTTTTCCTCATTCTCATATAGGACACAGACAGGGATATAAGCCACAGTGCCGTATCTTCCTTTGCAGATGACACCCGAATCTGCATGACAGTGTCCACCAATGAAGACATTGCAAGACTCCAAGCAGACATCAACCAAATCTTTAACCCTTTCGGGGTTTTGGTCATACTAGTACATTTTACGCTCTGGGGTTATTGACGTACTAGTACGCCTAAATTCTAGTGCCCTCAAATCAAGCAGAAACAGGCTGTTAGGCCTAGATGTGATAGAATGGGTCTGTGCGGTCAGTGTGTGCAGTATAAAAAAATTCCTGCACCACACAGTGCATAATGAGGAAAAAAAAAAAACTGACCGTGTTTTTGGTTTAAAACAGCGACTTTGCAGTCTATTTTTGTATGGTATTTATGCTTGTATTCTCGTTTTCTTGGTCTCATTTTATAGAAAAGATGATATATTACAGAAATAGAGATAATTTTGACTGGTTTCATGATGCCAAGTACATTGAAACTGAGCGCAAAGTAGCGAAAATGTTCGATTTTGGCCGATGTTCAAGAGTAAACAAATCACACCATGCGTCCAATACACATCAACTGGAGAGTCTAATATTCATGCACAAGTGCGCTGATATTATTTATACCATTTTTACAATGATGCAGTTGTATACATAACAGTAAATCTTCTATTTTTTGTGAGAATAAAAATTCAAAATGGAAAGCAAAAGTAATGTAAGAGGGGCCTGGAGACGTGACTAATGAACAGAGAAGATGTTATTTTAGTGCCAGGAATGTCTGCCTTGTTTATTATGGAACCTATTTTGAAATTGGCATCGTTTGAAATTTGTGTGAAATTGGCCAAATTGCCATTTTCTGACCACTATTTTGGGTAGTTGAAATTGGTAAATAGGCAGTTTCTTTCACTCAATCGATAGAAGAAATGGAGTTCTAGCGAAATAGCTATAATTTTAGTAGACTGAAACATTGGAATTTGCCGAAAATAGGGCTCAAAGTGGGCGAAATCGCTGATGCATAAATGTCATGGATACCGCTAACTTCGCGAAAGCATAATTCCGTTAGTTTTCGATCAAATTTCATAATCTTTGTGGCATTATGATCAGAAAAAGATTCTCTATCATTTCATAAGAAACAATATATTTTTTTTTTAATTTGTGGACCCTGAGAACGAGTTTCAGAGAGACCCCTTGGACCCCCAAAGGGTTAAATGGGCTGCAGAAAACAAAATGAAGTTCAATGATGAGAAATTTCAATTACTACTACGATATGGAAAACGTGAGGAAATTAAAATTTCATTGGAGTATAAAACAAATTCCAACTACACAATAGAGCGAAAAACTAATGTCAAAGACCTGGGAGTGATCATGTCAGAGGATTAGTAAGTAAGTAAGTAAGTTTATTCACGTATACACAAATACAGTTACATATATTATCATACATAGCAGCATATGTGTAGAGAACCTAGAATAAATAAAAGTCAGATCTCACCTTCAAGGACCATAACATTGTATCAATCGCATCTGCTAGAAAAATGACAGGATGGATAATGAGAACCTTCAAAACCAGGGATGCCAAGCCCATGATGACACTCTTCAGGTCACTTGTTCTATCTAGGCTGGAATACTGCTGCACACTAACTGCACCTTTCAAGGCAGGTGAAATTGCTGACCTAGAAAATGTGCAGAGCACCTTCACAGCACGCATAACTGATAAACCACCTCAATTACTGGGAACGCTTGAAGTCCCTAAACCTGTACTTCCTAGAATGCAGGGGGAGAGATACATTATTATATACATATGGAAAATTCTAGAGGGATTAGTACCAAACTTGCACATGAAAATCACTCCCTACGAAAGCAAAAGACTCGGCAGACGATGCAACATTCCCCCAATGAAAAGCAGGGGTGCCACTAGCACGTTAAGAGAACACAATAAGTGTCAGGAGCCCAAGACTGTTCAACTGCCTCCCAGCATACATAAGGGGGATTACCAATAAACCCCTGGCTGTCTTCAAGCAGGCACTGGACAGGTACTTAAAGTCGGTACCTGACCAGCCAGGCTGTGGTTCGTACGTTGGACTGCGTGCGGCCAGCAGTAACAGCCTAGTTGATCAGGCTCTGATCCACCATGAGGCCTGGTCACAGACTGGGCCGCGGGGGCGTTGACCCCGGAACTCTCACCAGGTAAAGTCTCTAGGACCTGAGGCTAGAATCTGACTTGGATCCTGTGGTGAACTGTCCTAGTGAACTCATATTGTAAGTTATATTCAGTTTTGTCACTTAATTGTAACCCTTGTCTCACTGCTTATATACAATCCCCATTTATCTAAACCCAACAGTGTTCTCCTGCTCTCAAATACTATATTATTGTACAAGGACTTAATAATAAACTGTGTTTGAGTAGAATAGTAATATTCACTGACCTCACATTGCCTACTGCTCCTGTCACTGACTTGTCACATTACATACCTTCCTACCTCCTTCCCTCCCACTCCTGCCTCTACTTCCTTATCCTCTTATCCCCCATTATTATTCTGCTCCTTACCCTCATATATGACATGGTGGCAGCGATGGGATTCCACTGCTGCCACCATGTCATATAGGGAGGTAAAGAACCATAAGGGGTAATAATGGGAATAAGGAAAATATGGAAGTAAAGGAAAAATGTGTGTATAATATCATAAGAAAAAATTTTTTTTTTTAATTCTTCGACACTGAGAGCAAGTTTGTGAGCAGGGGTCTCGACAGTGAAAGTTTGTGAGCAGGGGTCTCGACAGTGAAAGTTTGTGAGCAGGGGTCTCAACAGTGAAAGATTGTGAGCAGGGTCTCGACAGTGAAAGTTTGTGAGCAGGAGTCTCGACAGTGAAAGTTTGTGAGCAGGAGTTTCGACAGTGAAAGTTTGTGAGCAGGGGTCTCGACAGTGAAAGTTTGTCAGTAGGGGTCTTGACAGTGAAAGTTTGTCAGCAGGGGTCTCGACAGTGAAAGTTCGTCAGCAGGGGTCTCGACAGTGAAAGTTTGTGAGCAGGGGTCTCGACAGTGAAAGTTTGTGAGCAGGGGTCTTGACAGTGAAAGTTTGTGAGCAGGGGTCTTGACAGTGAAAGTGTGTGAGCAGGGGTCTTGACAGTGAAAGTTTGTGAGCAGGGGTCTTGACAGTGAAAGGGTTAAAGTGGGCTAAATAGCATTTGCGTAAAGTGCTCCCCGATGTCCTAGTTTCTGCATAATACTGTAAATATCGCATCAAATTTGATGTCACTACCTTTAGGAAAAAAAATCCTTACCATTTCAAAAATATAAAAAAATTATACAGCTGATCCCCTGTATCTGCAGATTTGGTTTTCATGGTTTCAGTTATCCACAGTTTACTGTGGCCTGAAAATAAGCTTTAATTTTGCTCAATAAAGACAACAAAGCACAAAAGTACAATGGTGGCAGTTGTTCAAAGCCTAAGAGAAGCTGTGAAGTGCTTCCCATCTGTGAAAAAGTGATAATTCTTGACTTATTGTGCATAATTTATCAAACTTTATCATGGATATGTACATAAATGAAAAACGACATACAGTAGGGCCCCGCTTTATGGCGTTCCGCTAATACAGAGATTTCAAATTGTATGACCAAAACTTGCTATACGGCTCCCGGTCTTTCTAATAAAGCGAGCCCACCCCACCCGATTTGTTTACATTCTCCATGAGCACATCTCTATTACGTCTGGAAACTTTCCAGAATTTCAAGTGTTTTAAAGTTATTGCAAATTTTATATGTACTCTGATAATTATACTTATGTGTACCTGTACCTAAATATACTTACACACTGTGCTGGCGTGCAGGTATACATTAAAATCACTAAGTCTATCTTTACTCTTGATGCCATATTAAGCCTTTCAGGGTCGAGAGGCCCTCTCCCAAACTCGTTCTCAGGGTCGAAATTTTTTGGGAAAAAAAAAAAAAATTTCTTATGAAATGATAGAATCTTTTTCCGATCATAACGACACCAAAAGTATGAAATTTGATGGACAACTAATGGAGTTATGCTCTCACAAAGTTAGCGGTATCAACGATATTTATGCATCAGCGATTTCGCCCACTTTGAGCCCTATTTTCGGCTAATTCCAATGTTTCAGTCTACTAAATTTATAGCTATTTCGCTAGAATTCCATTTGTTTTATCGATTGAGTACAAGAAACCGCCAATTTACCGATTTCAACTACCCAATAAAGTGGTCAGAAATTGGCAGTTTGGCAAATTTCACACAAATTTCAAAAGATGCTAATTTCAAAATAGGGTCCAGATTAAATGAGACAGACATTCCTGGCACTATACTAACATTTTATCTGTTCATTAGTCACGTCTCCAGGCCCCTCTTACATTACTTTTGGTTTCCATTTTGAATTTTTATTCTCACAAAAAAATTAGAAGATTTTCTGTTATATATACTACTGCATCATTGTAAAAATGGTATAAATAATATTAGCGCACTTGTGCAAGAATATTAGACTCACCAGTTGATGTGTATTGGACGCGTGGCGTGATTTGTTTACTCTTGAACATCGGCAAAAATCGAACATTTTCGCCATTTTGTGCTCAGTTTCAAGGTACTTGTCATCGTGAAATCATTCAAAATTATCTCTATTTCTGTGATATATCTTCCATTCTATCAATTGAGACCAAGAAAACGAGTATACAAGCATAAATACTATACAAAAATAGACTACAAAGTCGCTGTTTTAAACCAAAAACACGGTCAGTTTTTTTTCCCTTCATTATGCACTGTGTGGTGCAGGATTTTTTTTATACTGCGCACACTGACCACACAGACCCATTCTCTCACATCTAGGCCTACCAGCCTGTTTCCACTTGATTTGAGGGCGCTAGAATTTAGGCGTACTAGTACGACGAAAACCCTGGTGTGTAAACCGTACTAGTACGGCTGAAACCCCGAAAGGGTTAATAACTGCAAGGAAAAGACATTACTAGAGGAAATAGCTGGTGGTGGCTTATTTCTCAGCTGGAAGCCCCATTCAGCTGGGAGAGGATGAGGGAGAATGAGTAAGGTAATGGGAGAGTGAGATGTTAGTCTCTCATTAGTAGAGTCCACAGTTATAAATTTCACCCCCCCTAATCCTCCCTCACCAAAGTAAAGTTAATAGGAATAAGATATGGAACATTTATGTCTTGGTTCACATCTCAAGTTATAATATTTTACAATTAATGACGCTTTTGTCTGGTCTTAGGTCTGGCCTTTTGTCTGATCTTAGGTCTGGCCTTTTGTCTGGTCTTTTGTCTATCTTAGGTCTTTAAGCGATAACAAAAAGTCACAATACTATGACTGGAACAATACACAAGTAACCCACACATAGGAGAACAAAACACTTGACGATCTTTCTGTCTGACTTGGAACATTAACTAGTCACACACACACATGAGAAGGGAAGGGAGCCAGCATATATACTGGCTCCCTTCCCAAGAATTAAAAAAAAAAAAAAAATTATTTTTTTTCTTATGAAATGGTAGAGAATCCTTTTCTGAAGGTAATAAACTAAAAAGTGCAAAATTTGATGGAAAATTTAAGAAATTACACTATCGTGAATTTTACAGCATCAGTGATATTTATACATCAGCGATTTTGCCCACTTTGACTCCTATTTTAGGCCAATTACATTATTCCAGTAGACCAAATTCTTAGCTATTTCGCTAGTATTGCTTCTATTTTATCGATTGAGCACAAGAAACTGCCCAACCAGTGATCAGAAATTGGTAATTTGGCCAATTTCACACAATGTTCAAAATATTCCAATTTCAAAATAGGATCCAGAATAAACAATACAGGCATTCCTGGCACTAAAATAACATTTCCTCTGTTTATTAGTTACGTTTCCTGGCTTTATAGATAAATTCCATTTTTATTTTTTATTCACATAATGAATTTTTATTCACACCAAAAATAGATTTACTGTTATGCAATATTGTAATAACTTATAAATAACATCAGTGCATTCGTGAACATATATTAGACCCACCAGCTGGTGTGTATGGACGCATGACATCATTTGTTTACTCTTGAACATCGGCAAAAATCAAACATTTCCGCTATTTGGAGCTCAATTTCAAGCTATTTGCAGTACTAAAACCAATCAAAATCATCTCTATTTCTGTAATATATCTTCCATTCTATCAAATGAGACCAAGAAACCGCAAATACAACTGTAAAAACCATACAAAATACACCGCAAAGTCGGTGTTTTAATTCAAAAACACAGTCGCATTTTTTTTCTCATTATGCACTGCATGCTGCAGGATTTGTTTTATATGGTGCACACTTACCACATAGATGCATTCTCTCATATCTAGGCCCAAATTTATCGCTCACCATTTATCTGAGTGAGCTGAGCTCATGATGTAGAACTACAGCTTGGACCCTCAAAGGGATAATGGTCACAATTCAAACTGAAACACTCTTATAAGTTTCATTCTCTTATGTGTGGGTTATCTGTGCATCTTTAAGCTCAGGTCAACTGTAACTACTTACTGTACTTACATTATAGTGACTCATTACAATGTAATACTGTATATATTGTAAATGTCAACACTGGTGTCACTGCTTCTATTACCTACAATATTATTACACAACTAATGTTCTCTTCTATAAAGTACTGAATCAACTTTTTGTCATGATACCAACATTATTACTGAATAATGTCCTCGGATGAGCACAAAACAACATCGATTGCTTTACTGAATATAAATTTGGAGTGTGAGCGTTCAGTGGATTGTGACTAAGGTAACATTTATGACTGGCTAGCAGGACTTGAGTCCTGGAGGTAGGAAGCACAGTGCCTGCAATGAGAGTGGCTGCGGGTGTTGCCATTTGGAGGGTCACTTCAACCATGATGTCTGCAAACTTCTGGCACAGACAGCTATTGGTTGAACGATGGTGAATGTTTCAATTGTAGGGTCACTCTACCTCAGTGAAAAATGGCCGACGTGGCAAGGAAAAAACTTGCCACATACATCAGGACACTGTAAATTATGTCTGATGCAGCTTAAATTCAGCCAACAAAAATTAATTTGTTGATCTACATCATGCCCAGTTCCCAATCACTTATAGACATACTGTATGTGATAAACAGTAGTTTAGTAGTTAGCCAATAGTTAAATAATTCTGCTACGAGCCTTTACTGAGCACGCTGCATACAGGTTAATGTTGGCAGTCATGGTCTCCTCTCCAGGGAAAGAGGCAGCCGGCTTCCTTCCATGACGACTTATTTTGTTCAGGATGAGGAATGGATTACCGGGCAGCAGCATTTGCTATGATAGGCATCACTAGATTAGCTGATGAACAAGATGCATCAGAAAAATTCAAAAAATAATAATAATTATAATAATAATGATCATAATTACTAAAAACAAAATATTAATATAGAGCTCTGTTATGCAAATTTAGTACTTCTACAAATATTAGAAATTAAAAGTTTAATGAGAAATTAGAAGCAGCTATAAGCAAGCCTTATGTCAGACATTAAATGGGATAATTAGCTAGAACAACAAACTAAATAATTCTAAGTACTATCACTAAACCATAAAATATTTATTTTATAATACTGTTAATATAGGTAATCTATTAAAAAAATTATTATTGATAATATCAAAAGTTTGTTTAGCTGCCCGGTAAAAACCACAGTAGAAAAAAGCTAGAGACTTGCAACGTAACATTATCTTAAGGGAAGGAAGGCGAGGCAAGGTTGTTGTTTTTTCATGCTTTCTGGCTACTTTAAGACCTGTTGCTGGAGAGAGAGAGAGAGAGAAAGGAAACTTACCACAAGATCAGCAACTATGAGATCTTGCTTGAGATATTAACAGGAAAATCTTCATTGGATAAACCAAGAATAAATTAACTTTGTATACATCCCAACTCATCTACATATCTACATAACAGCTGATCTAATGATAAGCAGCAGCAGTAGCAGCAGCAGAAGGAAGGGATTCAGGATTGAGAATGCCCGTCGCCAGAAATAGTATTACCTGGACGGAGCCGTGGCGGTCTGCTGGGGTGAGGTTGCCGCCTAATATGTTGCCTGCCTGCTTGGGGGTTTCGGGCCAGGCTGCCGTACCCTTGGTGCCGCCCTGTAACATGGCCCCGTGGCCGTGTGAGATGCACACATGCTACAACAACCACCACCAGCTTTGCATACCACCTAACTATGTGGTAAGCAACAAGTGAAGATACAGTAAACCATGTAACAGGTGAGTCTGTACCCATGGTGAGTGAGTCTTAAAACTCCAGGCCAGTGTGTAGGCCAGTCAGCCAGCTGGATACAATAACATTTATCTGACTATGTATATTTCTATATACCTTAGAGAGGTTAGCATGAGCCACCACTGTGACCACAAATCCAAGGTTTTACAGATGAATCTCACACCAGCATGGCTGTGTCATACTCTAGCTCAAGTCCCTTCAAAGCCATCATGATGGCAGCTTTGAAGGAACTAGAGCTAGAGTACACCACAGCCATGCTGGTGAGGAGATTCATCTGTAAAATCTTGCATTTGTGGTCACAGTGGAGGCCCATGCTAACATCCCTAATCAGATGAATCTTATTGTAGCCAACTGGCCCAGTGGCTCATGTGCTGGCCTGGAGTTTTAAGAATCACTGGCCATGGGTTCAAACTCCACCTGTACCCTGGTTTGTTTGCAATCGTGTTATTACGATTTCGTGAATCTTGAAGATACACTGAATGTCAAAAATCTGGTCCACCTAACACATCACTACCTACCCTGGACAGCAACCAAACTAATCACTGCACTCACCAAATATTAACACATACATTTTTATAAATTAATAGCCTAAATCTGTTAAGTGTATCTCAGCATACTACATTCTAACAAACTTTCACTACCTTCAGATGAACTCTCTGACAAAAAGTAGAATACTAAACATCCTGTAAAAAAGTGAGTCTAATACAGTTAACATAAATATGTAACCTACATTAGGAGAGCTTCATAAATTGAATCTACAATTAAAACTGCAAAGTATCTTTTAACTATTATTCTGACAAACAACCAGCTTTCTTAACACAGTGTTATATTTGACTAAATTTCCTCTAGTAGAGTTAAGTTGCACCTGTACAAGTAATTCTTAGAGCAAGAGCTATACAGTGTATATTTCTTATGCCAACAACAACCTAACCTACATTATGCAACTCTCTAACATGCCTCACCCATAAATCCTCTCTGCATTTCTCCTGACAATATTAAACAAGCAAATAAAAAATAAATACTACATTAAAAGAATAATAATACAATATAATAATAATAATAAATAAATAATAAAATAATAATAATAATAATAATAAACAAGGGTACAAGATTGTGCACCTTTAATAACTGCTTCATGGGTCACTTTTATGAAGTTATGCATTTCAACTAATTATTAAGTACGTATTTCATTCTATAACACAGTATATTGAACTCAATAGGTGATATACGTTGTAATGGAAATGTCATATAAAAAACTAAAGAACAATTGGCATATGCATATTACATATAAAAATCCAAATCTTGATTATCTGAGGTATCTGCCTGCTGAACCCATTCTCCTGTGGAAGAGTCTAATTCTTTCTTGTTTATAGCAGCATCAGTCATATATAGTAACTTTTAAGAGAACAAGGAGGGGTGAGGATATTGCAGTTCAGAGGCTCATCTCAAGTGTCATATCTGCACACTGCTGCCAAGAGAGTACAGGTGCTCAACATACAATGGGGTTATATTCCGAGGAACCCATCGTAAGTTGAAAATATCATAAATCGAATATGAATATAAAACTGTCACTGAATAATAAACAAATAATTACTGCAACTAACTAAATGCCAGTAATGAAAAGTAAATAAATGAATACAAGTTTATCCTAGAAGGAGGCGTGGTGGTCAGGTTGCGTCATTGATCACCACAGATAGTTGGGTCAGCTGTTCAAGGCCACCTAGAGTACACCTCACTTTTTTCTCCATGGGCAAGTGGAATAGAATTCTTCCTCCGTAAGCCATGCGTGTCGTAAGAGGCAACTAAAATGCCAGGAGCAAGGGGCTAGTAACCCCTTCTCCTATATCCATTACTATATTTAAAAAAGAGAAACTTTCGTTTTTCTTTTTGGGCCACCGTGCTTTAGTGGGATACGGCCAGTTTGTTGAAAGTAATAGTAGTAGTTTATCCTGTCAAAGTTTGATGACTACTGAATGTGTATCACTACTGCACCATCATAAACTCAAAATATCAAAAGTCGAACCTTCATAAAGTGAAGAGAATCTGTAATTGAACAAGTGGATACACTTCTCTTCTGTGGGTCTCCCCTACCCTCTTCATTATACTGAGTGGTTATTTTAACAAGAAAAATTATAATATGACCATTTAAAAATAAATTTGGTTTGAAGCTGTAATATTAGTATATTAATATTCCTGTGACTGACTAGATTCTCTAGCTAACATGCAAAAACTGAACATGTGTACGTATCTTTAATGTACAAAAATTCTATAATTTAATTTTAATCACTATTACCCCAAATCAATGTAACTAGAGCTCACTTTGGATAAATCATCCTATATGCATATCAAACATAAACTGGGTCATTTGAGTTTGAGGTTATTTGAACAGTGATTTCTATGTACTTCTGGCAAGACTGTTATTAAATAAATGTGAGTGTTTTTCCAATTTTGAGTCACCCTACACTGGTGGGAGATGGCCAGTGTCTTAGAAAAAAAGGGGATTATCTGTAATATAAAGTCGCACAATTCCTTGTTTAAGGAGAGAGAACGCGTATCGCAGCTTCATATGTATTGAGCTACCCACAACTGTCTTAGTTCATTAATATTATATTCATGGGGAAGAGCTAAACTGGTAGGGGTCATATAGCACCTGGTAGCTTGGTTAATAAACCAAGGCTTAATCATCAATATTATTTAAACTTCATCAATATATTGTCAGTTGAAGATTGTGGAGAGGAAATAGGTCAATGAGAGAGCACAGTGATCAACATTGGTTGTAGGACATGGCTATTACCTTTAATACTGAGTTCTCTACTCTCACAGTCTAGCCCAAAGCCAAGTTTTCCTGCTGACTACCTGATCAGCCAGACATTTGCTGCTTGTTACCCACATGTTACTTATATCATCACAGCATGGCACTACCACCTCACAGTGAAAATAGGAAAAACCCTACCCAATCCTTCAACTTAAGACCAGGGTCTTTAAGCAAGGTCAAGGATTAGGCGTTGCTTCTCCTACTTTCCTTAGGAGATACAAATTTTATTATGATAAATTAGACACATGTGCAACACTTGAGTATCTTTATTGAGGAAACATTTTGCCCCACAGTGGCTTCATCAGTCCATACAAAGGAGAATGGTGAAGAACAGGAGGAGTTTGAGGTAATCAGTCCCTCAGCCTAGAGTCGATGTAATCAGTCCATCAATCTTGAAAAGAATACAGCATATGTACGAAGAAGTGGCTTATACTGTAGACAGGTGAGGTGCAGCAGTCGTAGGATGTATCACACTTGACAAATCCAAATGTGGAAGTAGGTCATTCTTCACTTCCTCAACATTTAGGCATGACCTACTTCCACATTTGGAATTGTCAAGTGTGATACATCCTACGATTGCTTCACCTCACCTGTCTACAGTATATAAGCCACTTCTTCGTACATATGCTGTATTCTTCTCAAGACTGATGGACTGATTACAGCGACTCAAGGCTGAGGGACTGATTACCTCAAACTCCTCCTGTTCTTCACCATTCTCCTTTGTATGGACTGATAAAGCCACTGTGTGGTGAAACGTTTCCTCAATAAAGATACTCAAGTGTTGCACATGTGTAATTTATCAACTTGTCAGTTCTCTGAACCATTTATCTACAAATTTTATTATGTACAGTATGTATATGAATATAAATTACATTATCTCCCCAGAAACTACCATCCAAGGAAACAGTGAAGAGTGAAAACCCTGTAGACAGCTGCTATTATATATCCCCTATGCCTTCCTCAAAGATATATCTTGTAAGAATCTTCTGCTCTCCCTTTCTGTGAAGTAACATATGTACTAGCTGTTCAACATCCATGTGTTTCACTGATGAACATCTACCTTATAAAGCTCTAGTCAGTCATCCTCTCCACATATCCAAACCATTAAAGAAAATTGTTTTTAATTCCCTGTATATCTTGTACACTTCTACATATACCTCCTCACTCTATACATTTCTCGTCAAGGTTATTTTGATGGCTTATGTTTTGTGTGAAGCATTAGAGTAGTGCCCCACACAGTAATCTTTCCAGTACGAGCAATATTTCAGCTTTTCCTAGGCCTCCTACACTTTGTTCTTACACTTTTATCTACCCATGTCACTTTCAATTCTTCAATCTCTTCTAAAAATTTCAATCCTACACTCCATAACATTGTTGATTCTGTAGAGTAAATCTAAGTCCATCACTTGATCCTCTTCCTTTCAAAATCTCTCAGCTTGTTCTTACCAATATTTATTTACGACTTTCCTTGACTGTACTTTATACGTAACTATCATTTCTACAACTTTCTCCCCATTATTAACCCTTAAACTGTGCATGACGTATGTATACACAGGCACTTTTTTTTGTGCAAGACCTATATAAACACAAATTTTTGTAGGTATCAAATTTTCTGCCAGCCAATGGTTTATACCTCAGCTTGACTTTTTGGGTGTCTTGCCACCTTATCATGCACAGAATAAAATTTTAGGGCCAGACGGAATTATGCAGTGCATCATGAATAACAATGACTTAGCAGGACATGTAAACAAGGAGTATGTTTTTTCCCTCACTCAAGCATGTGTACACACCATACATAGTGTATATTGGTGACAATGGTCTTGAAGGCACACACATATTATGGGCACATGAAGATGCCATACTTTCTGGCATAAAAGGCACCCCTCCCTTGAAAAAAAGTCTCGGAAAATCATCCTGTGCCTTATACGGTTCTTAGGACAAAGGGCGATGCTGTTTTAATACCGGTAACTAAACTCCAAATACCGCCCTAGATAACTGTTTCCTTCATAATTTTAGATTAGTAACGACAGTGGACCCCCGAGTTACGAGCACCTCGGAAATCGTACAATTATGTAAGTGTATTATTGTAAGTGCTTTTGTAAGTGTATTTTTGGGGGTCTGAAATGGACTAACCTACTTGACATTATTCCTTAAGGGAGAAAATTCGTTCAGTAATGGCACTTGAGCAGTTTTCTGGAATGAATTATGCTCATAACTCGGGGGTCCACTGTATTACAATTTATAATTCACAATCAGTGGACCCCCGGTTTTCGTGATTTTTTCGTTCCAGAATGCTGTTCAAGTGCCATTACCAAACGAATTTATTCCCATAAGGAATAATGTAAATTAGACTAGTCCTTTTAGACCCCAAAAATACACTTACAAAAGCACTTACAAAAATACACTTAAATAATTGTTGAGTTTGGAGAATCACGAACACTGGGGTCCACTGTATTACCAGTACATAATGAGCAAACCAGCTTCAGCAGTAGTAAATAACTGTAAAGTAGCCATCTGTAAACAAAGGTAGCTGTGTTTGTTTTAGTGGTTGATGGTGGTGGAGCAGACAAGTTGTGCAAGGTCTCAATTCTCACAGTTATGTGTGAGCAAAACCAGCCAGCTACTGACTCACTATCACTGTGAAGCAAGTACAGTGGAACCTCCACTAACGAGTTTAATCCATTCCATGACCTTGCTCGTAACTGGATTTGCTCGTTTGCAGAGTCAATTTTCCTCATTTAAATTAATTGAAATGGAATTAATCCGTTCCAGTGGAATTCCAGGCACCAGAAAATACTTCAATAATTTCCCTAATATCAACTCTACGGCTTATTTATCTATCACAATTCATCTATGACATAAACAATATTAATAACATAGAAACATGATATATACACTAGAATGAATGAAATATTACGTATGTGAGTAGTGTTAGTGGAGGCGGAAGCCATTGCCTCCACCTCCCTGAGTGGCGATGTTTTGATACACACTACCATCTTGTGGTGGCGATCTGAAACTCTCTTATAGTATTATTATTACGTATTATATATTAGTACGTACGTATTCTTATAATAATTTATATTATATTACATATATAATTATGTATTATATTATACATATTATCATTATTATTATTAGTACATACGTATTCTTATATTCTTATAATATATTACATATATACGTAATTATATATAAGTGACCCGAGTCGTAAACTTCACTCTGAAGTCTGCTCATGCCATTACAACGAATTTACTCCTTAAGGAAATTTACGGGTGTCTATTTCAGACCCCAAATACATTCCACAAGAACTTACATTATACTACATAATGCACGATTTATTCTACCGAGGTCCACTGTATACATATTATCATTATTATTATTATTATTAGTACGTACATCTTCTTATAATAATATTCTTGCTTACCATTTGGAATTTTTATTCACACAAAAAATAGAAGATTTACTGTTATGCAGACTATTGCATTATTGTAATAATTGTACAAATAATGTCAACCCATTCGTGACTGCATATTCGAATGGCCACTCGGACAGGTATTGGACAGTGGTTGATCGGCAAAAATCAAACATTTCAGCTACTTTGAGCTCAATTTCAAGGTACTTTTTGTTGTGAAAGCAATCAAAATCATATACAGTGGTCCCTCGGTTTTCGCCGAAAATTCGTTCCAGAATGCTGCTCAAGTGCCATTACCGAACGAATTTACTTCCTTAAGAAATAATGTCACATAGGTTAGTCTATTTCAAACCCCCAAAAATACACTTGCAACAGCACTTACAAAAATACACTTACATAAATGTTCGAGTTTGGAGATGCACGAAAACCGAGGGACCACTGTACATATATTTCTGTAATATATCTTCCATTCTATCAACTGAGACCAAAAAAACAAGAATACAACCATAAAAACCATACGAAAATATACCGCTAAGGGTCGGCTTAGGCTGAGAAGTGAACTCCGTTATTTATAGTCAGATTTTTTTTTCAATTTTGGTGTACATTAAGAAACATCTTTCCATCATACACTGCCCAAGTTTCAATAAGATAGTCCAACAAACAAATGAGATCCAATTTCCTAGATCAAGAGCAAGAGCCCCTCACCAGTGTCAAGGAACCTCCCTCGAGGCTCGCTCGCATCTGGAAATTTCACTCGCCTATGGAAGCAAAAATCGACCGATCGACTGCTCGTATCTGGAAAACTCGCACGTGGATGAACTCGTTAGTGGAGGTTCCACTGTATTAAATGTTTTATTTTTCCCAGAATATGCCCATTACAATTGGGATGTGCTTTATATGCTTGCATACCTTATATACTGGGAAATATAGCACATTACAGTTTATGCATATGTATATTATAACCCAGGAATAACCCAGAAAAAGTCAAACTGATTTATTTCCATGAATTGTACCCTGAATCAACTGTAATATCATAAAACTTCCTTGTACATATGTCTTGATGGCACACACATGTTATGGGCCCATAAGTAAATTATATATATGCTGTTCTCCATGGGGATGTGGCAGCAAGCATTGTCACCCTGCTCGTAGATCACCCTTTTAAATCTATAATACGTGTCTTGTACATATTTTATGGTCAACAGCTGTTATAGGCCATACAAGAATTTATCTCCAGGCTCAGGGATATGTACAAAGCTAGTCCTCTTAACAATACCTATAAAGAAAAATAAACTATAAGCATTTTGACATCGTCAGTCTTAAACACACCATTTTCAGCCCAACCCCAAGATAGCGTTTGTTAAAAAATAAGGATAAACAGTTGTTTATACTGTACAATCCAAGTGGGTGTATTCCAGGCTCAGCATCTTCAAACTTTTTGAGTTCTAAAACACCTTGAAATGCATCTACTATCAAGACAAACTACTGTACCTAGTGTCAGACAATAAAAACAAAAACGATAAAACTATGGTAGCATCACAACAATGTTGCCAACAGTGTTGTACCATAAAATGATACAGTATTATCTGATTTATCCATGGGGAAATGGAAAAGAATCCTTCCTCTGTAAGTCATGCATGTCATAAGAGGCAACTAAAATGCTGGGAGCAAGGGGTTAGTAACCCCTTTTGCTGTAAAAATTACTAAATGTAAAAAGAAGAAAAACTTGTTTCTTCTTTTCTGAGTCATACTGCCTCATTAGGAGATGATCAATGTTAAAAAATTCTGACTTTTTCTTTGTAATTTTACTTAAAAAATATGCCATTTTAATCAATAAGAATTTTTTTCAAACTTTTGCCACACCACCAGCACTTTCAATCTGCAGGTCTGCCACAGTTTAAGGGTTAATGAGTTACCAGCCAAACTGGTCAATACACACTATATCTTTATAACTATCCCAATATTTGTTTCCAACCAGCCCACTCATGCTCTTACCTCTACCACCATTCCATCTACACACAATACAAGTTCTAAACCTCAGTAAGGGTTATGCACGATTTATGTTTTAATCCATTACCAGTTTCTAAACTTTCACTCAAAGTGGGGAAAACCAATGTCCTAATTCATCACCTGTTCCAACTTTTACTCAGTCTTCCATTTACTTTCACACAAGCTTAACTTCTACTACAAATACCCTCAAAGTTAATTCCCTTACTATATCATCCCAGTTGAAAACTTCTCACTGAGCCTTCCAATCAAATGCTATGTACAAATTCCACTCAACCATGTTTTGTTAAATATTTTAGAGTATGTGATCTACACATTCTGTGCCTTCGCTGACACCTCTGTACTCCTTCCTCTTGTCCACACCCAATTAAATACCTCAAAAACAATTATGGTAAACATCCTATTCTTTAATTTAATTCAATTAAAATTAATAACAATAACAATAATAATGAAAATAATATCAACAGCAGTAGTAGACTGTACAAAAAGTATCATGCCCTCTATGCTTTTCACGTTACTTAAAGTATGCTGTAACAAGTTCTTCTCTAAATTAATATTATCACTTGTGTGAAAACAACATGCAATTGTGACTGTGATAATGGATGCATCAACTAATAGCTAAGTTAACAGTAATCAGCATGGTTATTGAATGAGCTTAAGTATAATAAACTAAGACATCATGTCCGGACACTACCTCAAGCTCTGGAATGAGCACTGCGCTGAAAGTTTAATCTACGACACACTAGTTAGTATGTACATGATTATGAAATAAAGTTCATCCTTGGGCACAGCAGCTATACTATTATTGAAAATCTAGTTTTATTGACTACAGTAACTCTCTTGGAGATAGATAAATAAAAATTCAAGACAATGTGGTGTAGAGGAGTGAGGAAGATGGTTGCAACGTGAGGTAGCCAATACATTGGGTGTCAGTGTGTGAGTGCAAATAAGCCACACATGCCACTCGTTCAAAAAAAAAAAAAATCATACAGGCCCCTCACACTCCTCCACCGTCTTTAACAGTGCACTGTGTCATACTGAATTTTGGACACTTGTGTTTGTACAATGCTAATAAAACAAGTTATGTTGAAAACAACTTTTGCTTGACTAAATTGAATCAATCTGACGTGCCCATGGTTCTTGCACTGTAGCTCAAACCGTGAGGAGGTAGTGTCGGAACATACATGATGTCTGACCGGGTGAGGCCGTGGAGCGGTGTCATCCACCTGCTGCGTTGGTGTCCAAGGCAGAAGTATCTGTTGAGGGGCGGCAGTGGAGTTTTGACCCTCCTTGCCATCACCCGGCCCAACAACAGCCCCTTGCTCAGGCCCCCCACCATTCCTCACTACTCCTGTCAACTGGAGGGAAAATATTAAGCCCTATTCAAACAGTAAAGACATTCTGATGTAAACTATGACAGTAGAGCCACAGTAATGCTTGTACTTATGCAGCTACTGGCATTGCACAGCTCCTCAGCTGCCCTGAAAAATACAAAATTGGGACAATCGTTGCCAAAGTTTACCTTATTAGCTGTTGGGTGCCTTTCCCGATTTTCTCTGCTTGGTGAGACAATCACCTCTGTGCCTGTCTGCGTCGACCCAACTGGTGTTGACTGTAAGATCAGGCGTTCTCTTAGTCAGGAAAAGTTAATTTTTCCCCTATGACAGTTCAAAAGGCAAACAATGACAGTCCCAATCTTTATTTATTGTACAATTTTAGACTAGAAACAATGCTAAGCTTTTACATGTCAAGATATACAATAAATAATACTTTTTTTAAAATCCACCAGGAAAGTTTCCCTTTGCTCTAGTAACAAAGCATATTTTCTTTACTTGTCTTACAATAAATAGCATTTAAAAAAATAACATTACAGTACTTACTTTTTGCCTGAGGTACAGAAATACTTTTACCACAAACAGCACACTATTATTGTTTCCTTAACCAAAAGCGATTCAAAAAGCTGCTTACTTCCAAAACACAAAATTCAGTACGTATTGCACAATTTGGATTTAATTCTAATACTTTAACTTCAAGGTACCCTAGATAAAGAATATGCATATAGTGTACACACTTATAAAACTGCCTATAAAGCTTTACAGAAAACAATCAAATCTTAGATTGAACAAGTAAATGAGTGACAATATATAGTCTCACTGAAGCCAAGCTAAACAGACCACTGCAATTCCCAAAGAATAATAGTGAATTTGGAACACTTGATAAGAAGCCTAAAGGTTTCAAATGGTTGAGAACGTGGCACTTATTAAGCACATTTGTCTTAACAAGTTGTCTTCACTATGAAGATTTTTAAATCTAGCCTACCAACATTTTGGTAAGTCAGCAAACTCTTAGAACAGACCTTGTCAGATCTGGTTTTGACGCGATCAGAAGGAGCAGCAGTTCTCAGCTGTCGCATATTAGCTAAATATTCATCCGGCTGCACACATTTTGTGATATAAAATTAGTGTGAATTTGCTCATTTATTTTCTCCATCAAATCTATTTCATATTATAATGACTTATCTAAACCACTTCATAATTTTATTCCAATAAGAAATCCTACATAACCATACCATGGTTTTCCCAGTCCAGTCAAAATCTCCATCATCAACATAGCCTTTTCTTTCGAAAAGATCCTGGAAAAGCTTCCGCAAGTAGTCATAATCTGGAGTCTCAAAAAAATCCAACCGCCGTACATACCGAAGGTACGTCGCCATCTCTTCTATAAAAGACAAGGGAAGGGTACATTAGCATCAACATTGAAACTCTACTCCCACTTTTAATATGATTTATAAATCCACAGTCTGCACTACTTTACAACGTATATTATGTACATAAATGCACTCTTCAAGGGTTGTCCACAGCATTAATGTAGGAAGCAATATTTCAAGTCAGCCAGCTGGATAAAAAGTTATTTTTATGTTCAAAAATTGCTTAATGTTGACAAATGGTAAAAATACTTAATGCAGTGAAGTCTTCATTGACACAATGTTTCACCCATGAGTGGTTTTTAACAAATGCATAACATGAGGAAAATACACTTTTTTTTTTCAACACGTCGGTCATCTCCCACCAAGGCAGGGTGACCCCCAAAAAGAAAGAAAATCCCCAAAAAGTAAATACTTTCATCATCATTCAACACTTTCACCTCACTCATACATAATCACTGTCTTTGCAAAGGCGCTCAGATACGAGAGTTTAGAAGTCCCTCCAAACTGTCAATATCCCAAACCCCTCTTATATATACAGTGGAACCTCGGTTTTCGTATGCCCCAGTTTTCGTGGGATTCATTTTCAACGACTTTTTTCGTCAAATTTTGTCCCAGTTTTCATAGTTAAAAATTATCCGTACCAAACGCGTCTGTGTGACTCGGCCACTCAAGCGCCCACACAAAGCATCCCACGCGTTCATGACTCGGTCTGCTTTTGTTTCTCGTTGAGTGAGCATCACCCCGCGAGTTCATCCGAAACATTTCGTAATAATCCATTGTTTTTTGTGCATGTTTATCGAGTGTGACTGCTAAATAAGCCAACTTGGGGCCAAAGAAAGTTCCAAGTGCCAGCCCTTTGATAAAGAAGGCAAGAAAATTGATAGAATTCAAGGGGTAAGTCCATGGGGTTGGATGTGAGTAGCAAGGATGTGGAAGAGTTGGTGGATGACCACAGGGAAGAGCTAACCACTGAAGAGCTGCAAGACCTTTAACTGGAACAGCAACAGACTGCAGCTGAGGAAATTGCTTCTGAGGAGGAGGAAGAGAGAGGGGAGAATGTGCCTTCTTCAGTGATTAAGCAATATTTCAAGTTAGCCAGCTGGATAAAAAGTAGTTTTTATGATCAAAAATTGCTTAATGTTGACAAATGGTAAAAAATACTTAATGCAGTGAAGTCTTCATTGGTACAACGTTTCACCCATGAGTGGTTTTTAACAAATGCATAACATGAGGAAAAATACACTTTTTTTTTTCAACACGTCGGTCATCTCCCACCGAGAGAAAATCCCCAAAAAGAAAATACTTTCATCATCATTGTGGAGAAATATCACCCTAACAAAGCTGTTGCAAGCCATGTTTGCAACATGTTCAATGACAATGCCTTGTCTCATTTAAGGCAAATCTGAAAGAGACGCCAGAAACAGACCTCTCTTGACAGATATTTTGTGCGACAGGGTACAGTGACTCTCAAGCTGGTCCTAGTGCCAGTAAAAGACAAAGAAGGGAAGTAACCTCAGATAGCACCTTAATACCTGAAGTCCTTATGGATGGGGATTCCCCTTCCAAACAATAACCTCTTCCCTCCATCTTCCATACGCCAACAAGAGTCTTCAATAAAGGTAAAAGTGATGTTAAATGTTAATTTATCCATTTCATTAGTAATTTATATTTCTTTCTCATTGTTTTCTGTATGTAAAACTATAGTTATTCTCTATAAAATGTATTTTTTGTTAATATTTTTGGGTGTCTGCTTCAGTTTTCGTATGATTCGGTTTCGTCAGACTTTTTAGAACAAATAAATCACGAAAACTGTCTGACTGACTGACCTGACTGACTGGACTGACTAAATGTAGTAGGTTGGTAGTCAGCAACCACCCAGGGAGGTACTACCGTACTGCCAAGTGAGTGTAAAACGAAAGCCTGTATTTGTTTTACATGATGGTAGGATTGCTGGTGTCTTTTTTCTGTCCCATAAACATGCAAGATTTCAGGTACGTCTTGCTACTTCTACTTACACTTAGGTCAAGCTACGCAAACATGTACACGTTTATGTATACACACTCATCTGAGTTTTCTTTGATTTTATCTAGAATTCTTCCTCCGTAAGCCATGCGTGTCGTAAGGGGTGACTAAAATGCCGGGAGCAAGATGCTAGTAACCCCTTCTCCTGTATATATTACTAAATGTAAAAGGAGAAACTTTCGTTTTTCCTTTTGGGCCACCCTGCCTCAGTGGGAAACGGCCGACGTGTTGAAAGAAGAAAGTTCTTGTTCTTATTGCTTTTTCTTTTATATCCATGGGGAAGTGGAATAAGAATCTTTCCTCCGTAAGCCATGCGTGTTGTAAAAGTCAACTAAAATGCCAGGAACAATGGGCTAGTAACCCCTTTTCCTGTATAGCTTACTAAAAAGAAAAAGAAGAAAACCGTCAATGATAAGAATGATAAGAAAGAGATGATTGTAGATGTTATGAATGAAAAGAAGCTGGATGTCCTGGCTTTAAGTGAGACAAAGCTGAAGGGGGTAGGAGAGTTTCAGTGGGGAGAAATAAATGGGATTAAGTCAGGAGTATCTGAGAGAGTTAGAGCTAAGGAAGGGGTAGCAATAATGTTGAAGGATCAGTTATGGAAGGAGAAGAGGGAATATAAATGTGTAAATTCAAGGATTATGTGGATTAAAATAAGGGTCGGATGCGAAAAGTGGGTCATAATAAGCGTGTATGCACCTGGAGAAGAGAGGAGTGTAGAGGAGAGAGAGAGATTTTGGGAGATGTTAAGCGAATGTATAGGAACTTTTGAACCAAGTGAGAGTAATTGTGGTAGGGGACCTAAATGCTAAAGTAGGAGAAACATGTAGAGAGGGTGTGGTAGGTAAGTTTGGGGTGCCAGGTGTAAATGATAATATGAGCCCTTTGATTGAACTTTGTATAGAAAGGGGTTTAGTTATAGGTAATACATATTTTAAGAAAAAGAGGATAAATACGTATACAAGATATGATGTAGGGCGAAATGACAATAGTTTGTTGGACTACGTATTGGTAGATAAAAGACTGTTGAGTAGACTTCAGGATGTACATGTTTATAGAGGGGCCACAGATATATCAGATCACTTTTTAGTTATAGCTACAGTGGGAGTAAAAGGTAGATGGGATACAAGGAAAATAGAAGCAGTAAGTAAGAGAGAGGTGAAGGTTTATAAACTAAAAGAGGAGGCAGTTAAGGTAAGATATAAACAACTACTGGAGGATAGATGGGCTAGTGAGAGTGTAGGCAATGGGGTCGAAGATGTATGGGGTAGATTTAAAAATATAATGTTAGAGTGTTCAGCAGAAGTTTGTGGTTACAGGTGAGTGGGTGCGGGAGGGAAGTTAGTTTAACCCTTTCGGGGTCGGTGCCGTACGAGTACATTTTACAAGCAGGGGTTGGTGTCGTACTAGTACGCCCAAATTCTAGCGGCCTCAATTTAAGCAGAAAACGTCTGGTAGGCATACATATGAAAGAATGGGTCTGTGTGGTCAGTGTGCACAGTATAAAAAAAATCCTGCAGCACACACTGCATAATGAAAAAAAAAAACTGACCGTTTTTTTCAATTAAAACAGCGACTTTGCAGTCAATTTTCGTATGATATTTATTGATGTATTCTCGTTTTCTTGGTTTCTTTTGATAGAATGGAAGATATATTACAGAAATAGAGATGATTTTGATTGGTATGACAATGACAAGTACCTTGAAATTGAGCTCAAAGTAGCGAAAATGTTCGATTTTTGACGATGTTCAAGAGTAAACAAATCACACCATGCGTCCAATACACATCAACTGGCGAGTCTTATATTCATGCACAAGTGCTCTGATATTATTTATACCATTTTTATAATGATGCAGTTGTATACATAACAGTAAATCTTCTATTTTTGTGTGTGAATAAAAATTCAAAATGGAAAGCAAAAGTGATGGAACAGGGGCCTGGAGACGTGGCTAATGAACAGAGAACATGTTATTTTAGTGCCAGGAATGTCTGCCTTGTTTACTCTGGACCCTATTTTGAACTTGGCATCGTTTGAAATTTGTGTGAAATTTGAAAATTGCCATTTTCTGACCACTATTTTGGGTAGATGAAATTAGTAAATACAGTGGTACCCCGACTTACGATATTTTTTCATTCCAGAATGCTGTTCAAGTGCCATTACCAAACGAATTTATCTCCATAAGAAATGATGTAAAATAGACTAGTCCTTTAGACCCCAAAATTACACTTACAAAAGCATTTAAAAAAATCAACTTACATAAAAGGGTGTGTTTGGGGACCATCGTAAGTCGGGGTACCACTGTATGTGGTTTCTTATACTCAATCGATAGAAGAAATGGAGTTCTAGCGAAATAGCTATAATTGTAGGAGACTGAAACATTGGAATTTGTCAAAAATAAGGCTCGAAGTGGGTGTCATAGATACCGCGAACTTCGCTAAAGCATAATTACATTAGTTTTCGATCAAAATTCATAATTTTGGTGGCATTATGATCGGAAAAAGATTTTCTATCATTTCATAATAAAAAAATAAAAATTTTTTTCCAAAAAATTTTCGACCCCAGGAACATGTTTCCGAGAAGGCCTGTCGACCCCCAAAGGGTTAATTTCTTTATTATGCACCCCATACCCATCCTGTGGGCGGTAGTCAAAAGATTACAGAGGTACATAATTGGTCCATTGACTGGACTCCAAAGTTTTGATAGCTGAACAAGTTACAGCGGTAATGAACTAGATCTGGTCACAATTATGACAAGTTACAAAGGTAATGAGCTCCAGGTAGAGCTGGTTACAATCATGACAAGTTACAAAGGTAATGAATCATAATCACTTCATATATAGTTACAATCATGAACAAATTACACATGCACACACATACATACACACACATACAACAGGCGCAGTTTTCAATCGACATGTGCATAGGACAAAATGGTAATCAACACCAACACCAAAACACACACACACACACACACACACACACACACGTGGCAATGCTTTATTTACAGGGAGCAAAGTCAGGGTATTTTTCCAGAAAGGTCTGTAATATACCACTGTGGATAAAATACTTTGACATCTTGAATATTTCTGAGTGAGTTGTCTCTGAATTCATTAATTTTATCGTACACCAGTACATAATGACGCAGGGTGTGACAATAATCCAACTGGCAAAGTTTACATTTTGTTTGGTCTACATCTGGTGGTGGTGATTTAACCTGCCAAAGATACTTGTAACCCAGCCGGAGGCAGGCGGTAGTGACATCCAAGAGTCTGCTTATTTTGTTGGATGCACCATAGACATGTGGCTCCTCCTGCATGATAGAATGATAGATGAACTGACTGGTGTCAATCTCCCCGAGTCTTAAGTCAATAAAATTCAGTTGAAGTTCTTTTCGTATTATTGTTCTCAAACTGCTAACTGACAAGCCAAGATTGTAATCTACCCCCTCTTTGAAAGCATAAAACTTAGCCAATTTATCAGTTCTATCATGCATCTGAAGACCAATGTGAGATGGAATCCACAGCATGTGCACTCTGACTCTACTATCCACAATCCTACCATACCTGTGTCTGGCTTCTGACACAAGCATGCTACAAGTTATACTTGATGAGTTGAGAGCATTTATGGATGACAGAGAATCAGTTACAATTAGAGAGATGTAAAGAGAGTAGTAAGGGAGAAAGAGTTAGCATATGAGAGGTTTTTACAAAGTAGAAGTGTTGCAAGGAGGGAAGAGTATATGGAGAGAAAAAGAGAGGTTAAGAGAGTGGTGAAGCAATGTAAAAAGAGAGCAAATGAGAGAGTGGGTGAGATGTTATCAACAAATTTTGTTGAAAATAAGAAAAAGTTTTGGAGTGAGATTAATAAGTTGAGGAAGACTAGGGAACAAATGGATTTGACAGTTAAAAATAGGCGAGGAGAGTTATTAACCCTTTCAGGGTTATTGACGTACTAGTACGGCTTACGCCCTGGGGTTATTGACGTACTAGTACGCCTAAATTCTAGCGCCCTCAAATCAAGCAGAAACAGGCTGTTAGACCTAGATGTGATAGAATGGGTCTGTGCGGTCAGTGTGCGCAGTATAAAAATTCCTGCACCACACAGTGCATAATGAGGAAAAAAACCTGACCGTGTTTTTGGTTTAAAACAGCGACTTTGCAGTCTATTTTCGTATGGTATTTATTGATGTATTCTCGTTTTCTTGGTCTCATTTGATAGAATGGAAGATATATTACAGAAATAGAGATGATTTTGATTGGTTTGACAATGGCAAGTACCTTGAAATTGAGCTCAAAGTAGCGAAAATGTTCGATTTTGACGATGTTCAAGAGTAAACAAATCACACCATACGTCCAATACACATCAACTGGCGAGTCTAATATTCATGCACAAGTGCTCTGATATTATTTATACCATTTTACAATGATGCAGTTGTATACATAACAGTAAATCTTCTATTTTTTGTGAGAATAAAAATTCAAAATGAAAAGCAAAAGTAATGTAAGAGGGGCTTGGAAACGTGACTAATGAACAGAGAAGACGTTATTTTAGTGCCAGGAATGTCTGCCTTGTTTATTCTGGACCCTATTTTGAAATTGTCATCGTTGGAAATTTGTGTGAAAGTGGCCAAATTGCCATTTTCTGACCACTATTTTGGGTAGTTGTAATTGGTAAATAGGCGGTTTCTTGTACTCAATCGATAGAAGAAATGGAGTTCTAGCGAAATAGCTATAATTTTAGTTGACTGAAACATAGGAATTTGCCGAAAATAGGGCTCAAATTGGGCAAAATCGCCAATGCGTGTCATGGCTACCGCTAACTTCGCGAAAGCATAATTCCGTTAGTTTTCGATCAAATTTCATAATTTTTGTGGCGTTATGATCGGAAAAATATTCTCTATCATTTCATAAGAAATTATTTTTTTTTTAAATTCTTGGACCCTGAGAACGAGTTTCAGAGACCCCCTTGGACCCTGAAAGGGTTAAATGGAGAGTTAGAGGTATCGGGAAGATGGAAGGAATATTTTGAGGAGTTGTTAAATGTTGATGAAGACAGGGAAGCTCTGATTTTGTGTATAGGGCAAGGAGGAATAACATCTTGTAGGAGTGTGGGGGAAGTTCGTGAGGCAGTGGGTAGAATGAAAGGGGGTAATGCAGCTGGGATTGATGGGATAAAGATAGAAATGTTAAAAGCAGGTGGGGATATAGTTTTGGAGTGGTTGGTGCTCATATTTAATAAATGTATGGAAGAGGGTCAGGTACCTAAGGATTGGCAGAGAGCATGTATTGTTCCTTTGTATAAAGGCAAAGGACATAAGAGAGTGCAAAATTATAGGGAATAAGTCTTGAGTGTACCTAGTAAAGTGTATGGTAGAGTTATTATTGAAAGAATTAAGAATAAGACAGAAAGCAGGATAGCAGATGAACAAGGGGCTTTAGGAAAGGTAGGGGTGTGTAGACCAAGTGTTTACAGTGAAACAATAGGTGAACAGTATTTGGATAAGGGTAAAGAGGTTTTTGTGGCATTTATGGATTTGGAAAAGGCATATGATAGGTGGATAGGGGGCAATGTGGCAGATGTTGCAGGTGTATGGAATAGGAGATAGGTTACTGAAAGCAGTGAAGAATTTTTATGAGGATAGTGAGGCTCAGGTTAGAGTCTGTAGGAGGGAGGGGGACTATTTCCCAGTAAAAGTGGGCCTTAGACAAGGATGTGGATGTCACCGTGGTTGTTCAATATATTTATAGATGGGGTTGTAAGAGAAGTGAATGCGAGGGTCTTGGCAAGAGGTGTGGGGTTAAAAGATAAAGAATCAAATACAAAGTGGAGTTGTCACAGTTGCTTTTTGCTGATGATACTGTGCTTGTGGGAGATTCTGAAGAGAAGTTGCAGAGGTTGGTGGATGAATTTGTAGGGTGGTAAAAGAAGAAAATTGAAAGTGAATATAGGAAAGAGTAAGGTGATGAGGATAACAAAAGATTAGGTGACAAAAGATTGGATATCAGATTGGAGGAGAGAGTATGGAGGAGGTGAATGTATTCAGATACAGTGGACCCCGAGTTTCGTAAAAACTTCACTCCTGAAGTCTGCTCAAGTGCCATTACCAACGAATTTACTCCCTTAAGGAAAATGTCACGTAGGTTAGTCTATTTCAGATTCCAAAAATACTTTTCCACAAGCACCACAGTATTATACTTACATAAATGTACGATTCCGGGTTACGAACTCGGGGTCCACTGTATTTGGGAGTGGACATGACAGCAGATGGGTCATGAAGGATGAGGTGAATCATAGAATTGATGAGGGGAAAACTGTGAGTGGAGCACTTCGAGTCTGTGGAGACAAAGAACTTTGTCCATGGAAGAAAGAGGGAATGTATGAGAGCATAGTTATACCAACACTCTTATATGGGTGTGAAGCATGGGTGATGAATGTCGCAACTAGGAGAAGGCTGGAGGCAGTGGAGATGTCATGTCTGAGGTCAATGTGTGGTGTGAATATAATGCAGAGAATTCGGAGTTTGGAAATTAAGAGGAGGTGCGGATTACCAAAATTATTATCCAGAGAGCTGAGGAGGGGTTGTTGAGGTGGTTTGGACATGTAGAGAATGGAATGAGACAAAATGACTTGAGAGTGTATAAATCTGTAGTGGAGGGAAGGCGGGTAGGGGTCGGCCTAGGAAAGGTTGGAGGGAGGGGGTAAAGGAGGTTTGTGTGCGAGGGCTTGGACTTCCAGCAAGCATGTGTGAGCGTATTTGATAGGAGTGAATGGAGACAAATGGTTTTTAATACTTGACGTGCTGTTGGAGTGTGAGCATTATTATTATTATAATCAAATAGAAGCGCTAAACCACAGGGGTTATACAGCGCTGCAGGATATTGTAGGATGCAGGGAGAGGGGTTGTAAGAGGGAGATGGATGATTAGTAGGGTATGGAGTGCAAGATGACGGTGGATAGTGCAGGGATAGAGGATAGCAAGAGATCGAGGTAGAAGGGACTGAGGGAGGTGCTAGAGGTATAATCTTCAGAGTTTGTGTAGTAAGTCAGTTTCTGTCAAAAAGTCAACAAGAGTGTCAGGGTTAAAGGAGGGTCCATCTGCAAGAAGGGAAGGTAAAGAAAGGGCCACAGAGCGAAGACGTCGTTGGAGGTAAATTCTGCGTGCTCGTTGATAGAGTGGGCAGTCCAGCAAAATATGTCGAACAGACACTGGAACCTGACAATGCTCACAGAGAGGGGCAGGGAGCCTCTCCATGAGATACCCGTGAGTAAGACGAGTGTGGCTGATGCGAAGACGGGAGAGTGTAGTCTCCCAACCTCGACATTGGTGACAAGAAGAAGGCCAGAAACCTATAACCGGTTTAATAGAATGAAGTTTGTTATTCATTAGGTCAGACCAGCGTTGTTGCCAACGGGTGCGAAGGTGGGTAGCAATGACCGCAAAATAGTCCGTGAAAGGAACACCTCTATATGAAACTGGAAGGTCATGTACTGCTGACCGCGCAGCAGTGTCTGCCTGTTCATTGCCCTGTACGTCAACATGACCAGGGACCCAACAAAAGACAATATCTTTATGCTTGCTAAAGATACGGCGTAACCAAAGGTGGATACGAAGAACTAGGGGGTGAGGTGTATCAATTTTACGGATAGCCTATAAAGCACTAAGGGAGTCTGAAACGACCACAAATGGTGATACAGGCATAGATGCAATACGGATAAGTGCCACAAGAATGGCATACAATTCAGCCGTAAATATGCTAGCCGAGGGTAATAGATGCCCTCGTACGATGCTGTCCGGAAAAACTGCTGCGAATTCGACGCTGTCAGATGACTTTGAACCATCGGTGTATACTGCGATGGCATGGGAATGAGAACGGAAATGGTCTAGAAAGAAAGAGCGAGAAGCCACCGTAGGTAGTTGGGCTGCGCAAGGTCGAGGAATAGAACAGACACGGACAGTAGGAACTTCCCAAGGGATAGAGGAAAGGTGAAGCCACATGAACATATAAAGGCGGAAGCTGAAGGAAGACAAGAGTGAATGCAGACGAAGAGAAAAGGGACGAAGTAAACAGGGGCGACGAACAAATAACGAGCGTCTACTAACATCTGTGACAATCCTATACATGGAAGGATTGCGGAGGTCATGAGAGCGAACATAATAGCGAATGCAATGTGCATCTCGACGATCAGACAAGGATGGAATGTTCGCTTCTACATAGAGGCTCTCAACCGGGAAGAACGAAAAGCACTAAGGCATAAGCGTAATCCCTGGTGATGGATGGGATTAAGCTGGAAAGAGTGGCAGGAGAAGCTGCCGAATATATCTGGTCACCATAATCGAGTTTCGATAAAATTAGGGCCGAATGTAGGCCCCCATGAAAGATGTGCGAGGGTTTTAAGGAGGTTCAGCCGGCTATGACAAGTCGCCTTCAGAGAGGTAATGTGAGGTTTCCAAGACAATCTGCGGTCAAACAGGAGGCCGAGAAACCTGACTGTATCACGTTCTGGGATACGTGAGCCGTATAGGTACAATGGATGATCAGAGACCACTGAACGCCTAGTGAACGTAATTTGATGAGTTTTGCCACTAGAAAATTTAAACCAGTAAGTGGTGGCCCAATCAGAAACCTGGTTGATGGCATGCTGGAGGGAAACTGCAATGAGGTGACAGTCAGCACCTGCACAAGCTATAGCAAAGTCATCCACATAGAGCGATGACCAAATATTGGATGGGAGAACAGATGCCAGATTATTTATAGCAAGCAGAAAGAGTGTTGTGCTCTGAACACATCCCTGAGGGACACCTTCAGCTTGGGCAAATTCCGGGAGAGTTCATTACAACCCGACCCGAAATGTCTGTCAGTTAAGAAGGCCTTAAGAAAGAATGGTAGGTTGCCTCGGGGGCCTAAGGAGGGGCCTGGGCCAAGATATTATATCTCCAAGTTGTGTCATAAGCCTTCTCAAGGTCGAAAAAAATAGTGATAACCAATGGTTATTCGCAAAGGCATTACGAATATACGTATCCAAGCGCAGCAAGGGGTCAATGGCAGAACGGCTCACGGAAGCCATATTGACTAGGGGAGACTATTGTGAGTCTCTAAATACCACATCAAACGCCCATTAACTAGACGTTCCATCACCTTGCAAATTGCACTGGTAAGAGCGATGGGACGGTAGTGAGAGGAATCACGTCCCGTAGTACCTGGTTTTCAAAAGGAGAACAATAGCAGACTTCCACAGCTGGGGAAGAACCCTTGCACCATATGAGATTAAAGAGTCGTAAGAGGACAGTAAGAGCAGACTGATGTAAATGCTGTAGCATACGAATATGTATGCCGCCTGGCCCAGTCTGATGATCGGCAAGCAGAGAGTGTTGCTCCAGTTCTTGAAGGGTAAAAGGCAATTATAGGATTCTTCTAAGAGAAGAAAATCTAAGGGCTTTAACTCGCTGGCAGACTTAGAAGAAAGGAACGAGGGGCATAGATGTAGCCCCTGAGAACTGCGGACGAGATGATTACCATTTAGTGGCAACGCAAGAGGGTGTGCTATATCGACACCAGCAACCTGAAGAACAAGAGCCGGGTCAGGGGAGAATTTACCACCAATTTCCGCACTTTCTTCCAGACTGCACTCCGAGGAAGCCGAAGTGACAGTAGAAACGTAATCTCACCAGCAAGTGCGTTTAGATCACGTATGACACGGCGAGCAATAGCTCTCTTCTGCTTGAAA
>WNWK01003902.1:84791-114791 GCA_009830355.1 Cherax destructor
TTTTCTTTTTGTTTTTAAGAAAAAAAAGAAGAAGAAAATAAAATAAAAATAAAAAAAAGAATAAAAAAGGGGGAATGTGGAGGAATAGCTCTAGGAGGAATGAAAGGGGCGTAAATCCCCTCCGTGCCAAGAGGACCTCAACACCGCAAGTAGTGCAGATGCTGCATGGAACCCGTGCCATCCCTACCCTTCATGCCAGTAAACCAGCAATCCGGGATAGCAACCTCACATCCACCGAGCCACCTCGGCGGACAAAAGAAGGCGGCCGGATATCCGCCACAAAGCATACCGCCCGGCCACCACCCCGGAATCTGAAAGGTGCCTCCAGAGATACACCCGTCGCCCGAAAGATACCCAAGGCCACACTCCGGGAGACCGGAGAGGATGGACATCCCCAGGCGATCAGATTCCACGGCAAACTACACACCGCCAAGAACCTCAACGGAATAGGAATGGACCACGGTACCCTTCCCCCTACCTAGGAACTAGAATGCCTGTGGAGAGAAGCTCCCAGGGTAAAATGGGAAGGAAATAAGGGAGGGATGAGGAGGAGGGGAGGAGAAAGGGAAAGGGAGGATGGGGAAGATGGGAAAAGGGGGATTGGGGGTAATTAGGTTCGGTCTGAGGAAGAAGACCAAAAGGCCCAATTCCTCAGACCGATAGCCTCTTTATCGCCCAAGGAGCCCCCAAAGAGGTGGAGTGTGAGCAAAGTAACATTTATGAAGGTTTCAGGGAAACCGGCAGGTCGTACTTGAGTCCTGGAGATGGGAAGTACAGTGTCTGCACCTGAAGGAGGGGTGTTAATGTTGCAGTTTTATAACTGTGGTGTAAAGCACCACTCTGGCAAAAACAGTGATGGAGTGAATGATGATGAAAGTTTTTCTTTTGGGCCACCCTGCCTTGGTGGAATCAGCCGATGTGTTAATAAAAAAATAAAAAAAATGTATGAAAGAGGGGAAGGTACCTAGGGATTGGCAGAGAGCATGTATAGTTCCTTTATATAAAGGGAAGGGATAAAGAGTGTAAAAATTATAGGGGAATAAGTTTACTGAGTATACCAGGTAAAGTGTATGGCAGGGTTATTTTGAAAGAATTAGAGGTAAGACAGAGAGTAGGATTGCAGATGAGCAAGGAGGCTTTAGAGTGGGTAGGGGATGTGTAGATCAAGTGTTTACAGTGAACATATATGTGAACAGTATTTAGATAAAGGTAGAGAGTTTTATTGCATTTATGGATTTAGAAAAGGCATATGACAGAGTGGATGGGGGAGCAATGTGGCAAATGTTGCAAGTGATGGAATAGGTAGTAAGTTACTGAAGGCTGTAAAGTTTTTATGAGGATAGTGAGGCTCAGGTTAGGGTGTGTAGGAGAGAGGGAGATTACTTCCCGGTAAAAGTAGGTCTTAGACAGGGTTGTGTAATGTCACCATGGTTGTTTAATATATTTATAGATGGGGTTGTAAAAGAAATGCTAGGGTGTTGGGGAGAGGGTGGGATTAAATTATGGAGAATTAAATGCAAAATGGGAGTTGACAATTACTTTTGCTGATGATACTGTGCTTATGGAGATTCTAAAGAAAAGTTGCAAAGGTTAGTGGCAGTTTGGGAGAGTGTGTAAAGGTAGAAAGTTAAAAGTGAACATAGATAAGAGTAAGGTGATGAGGTATCAAACGATTTAAATAAAGAAAAATTGGATATCACATTGGAGAGAGGGATTATGGAAGAAGTAAATGTTTTCAGATATTTGGGAGTTGATGTGTCAGCGGATGGGTTTAAGAAGGATGAGGTTAACCATAGAATTGATGAAGGAAAAAAGGTGAGTGGTGCATTGAGGTATCTGTGGAGACAAAACGTTATCCATGGAGGCAAAGAAGGGAATGTACGAAAGTATAGTGGTACCAACACTCTTATATGGGTGTGAAGCATGGGTTGCAAATGCTGCAGCAAGGAGGAGGCTGGAGGCAGTGGAGATGTCCTGTCTAAGGGCAATGTGGTGTAAATATTATGCAGAAAATTCGGAATGTGGAAATTAGGAGAAGGTGTGGAGTTACTAAAAGTATTTGTCAGAGGGCTGAAGAAGGGTTGTTGAGGTGGTTTGGTCATTTAGAGAGAATGGATCAAAGTAGAATGACTTGGAGAGCGTATAAATCTGTAGGGGAAGGAAGGCGGGGTAGGGGTCGTCCTAGAAAAGGTTGGAGGGAAGGGAGTAAAGGAGGTTTTGTGGGCAAGGGCTTGGACTTCCAGCAAGCATGTGTGAGCGTGTTAGATAGGAGTGAATGGAGACGAATGGTTTTGGGACATGACGATCTGTTGGAGGTGAGCAGGGTAACATTGTGTGAAGGGATTCAGGGAAACCAGTTAATTGATTTAGTTGGACTTGAGTCCTGGAAATGGGAAGTACAATGCCTGCACTTTAAAGGAGGGGTCTGAGATAGTGACAGCTGGGAGGGACTTTTCTCAGCTGTCGTATCTGAGCTCCTCTGCAAAAGACAGTGATTATGTATGAGTGTGGTGAAAGTGTTGAATGATGATGAAAGTTTTTTTCTTTTGGGGATTTTCTTTCTTTTTGGGTCACCCTGCCTCGGTGGGAGACGGCCGACTTGTTTAAAAAAAAAAAAAAAAATATATATACGTATATATATATATATATATATATACGTATATATATATACGTATATATATATATACGTATACATATATATACGTATACATATATATACGTATACATATATATATATACTATATATATAGTATATATATATACGTAATATATACGTATATATATATACGTATACATATATATATACGTATACATATATATATATATATATGTATATATATATATATACGATATATATATATATATACGTATACATATATATACGTATACATATATATACGTATACATATATATACGTATATATATATACAGTGGTACCCCGACTTACGATATTTTTCATTCCAGAATCCTGTTCAAGTGCCATTACAAAACGAATTTATCTCCATAAGAAATGATGTAAAATAGACTAGTCCTTTTAGACCCCAAAATTACACTTACAAAAGCATTTAAAAAATAAACTTACATAAAGGGTGAGTTTGGGGACCATCGAAGTCGGTACCACTGTATATATATACGTATATATATATATATATATACGTATATATATATATATATACGTATATATATATATATATAACGTATATATATATATATATATATACGTATATATATATATATATATATACGTATATATATATATATATACGTATATATATATATATATATACGTATATATATATATATATATATACGTATATATATATATATATACTATTTTATATATATATATACGCATATATATATATATATATACGTATATATATATATATATACGTATATATATATATATATATACGTATATATATATATATATATACGTATATATATATATATATATACGTATATATATATATATACGTATATATAACCTATATTTAATATCCGAAATCCTTTATTTATTATCCAAAACATATGGTAGATAAATAAGGCTTTCATAATATATATATATATATATATATATATATATATATATATATATATATATATATATATATATATATATATATATATATATATTATATATATATATATATAGATTTTTTTTCTGAAGCCATTTGAATATTCCAGTTCCCCTACCACCCCATCTTTTTTTTATACAAACTTTATTTCAAGACAAAATACAAAATACAATGGGGAGAAAAACAACATAGATAACAACTCAGAGATACATGTCAAATACTTCGTCCAACCCCCCGGCAGTGGGCCGCGTGCCCAGAATACTGCAGGCATTTCCCTCTGGATCGCAACACTGAGTCTCTGAAAGAGGAAGCTGGTCGCCCTGTGGTCCTTGGTTTCTATGATGAGTTTTCCACCCAGCTCCTTGAGAAACTTTAGACACACTTGCCCCATGCTCCATGGGTCTCCGACCCTATTGGGATGAAGTTATAGCAAGATGGAAGATCTTCATATTTGTGGGTCTTCTGGGTCTCCCTGTGGCTGGCAGCTCCACCCCTTCGGCTAAGGAGTGTGGCAGGTAGGTGTCTGCCAATGTGGCAGCACAGGTGTAGTCCCAAGCAATCTGCTTACCATCCTTCCAGGGGTAGCATGGTGGCTCCATCAGGACGCTTTTGACTTCCATCAGACCTCTGCACTTGGGGTTCCCGTTGAGCTGGGCAACGGCTGTGGCGAGGCTTCTTTTATGATGTCATTGACCCCCTCATGTCTAGCATACTTCCCTTCTGATGTGTGACCCCTAGACCATGAAGTCCAATTGGTCAGCCGTCGCCCTGCCGCAAATACACCTATGTTCGGTGAGTATGGGGGCGGCTAGGCGAAGAGCAACACCAATCCGAATGGCCTGTGGGTCGAGTCGAGTCCCCAGAGAGGAATTGGGAACAGCAAGAAGGAAATCTCCTGAGTGTGGTGCCTTCACCGCTAGGAGACGAGCTTTGTCCTTTCCTGAAGCGTTGGTGAGCATTGTGTTGGAAATTTTTTCCATGATCGGTTTGTCCCAGTGGGACTGTTTGTGCTCTTTGGGAGGAGCTGGTCTACTGGAGGAGTCTGCCAGGATGTCCCACTGCACTGCTGCTTCAATGAACTTGGGGTCTTGAGCTCCCACCACACCTCTCAAACGTTCAGGGACAATCCTCTTGACTAATCCACTGGAAGCCAAACACGATGACAGAAATGCAGGTAACGCTACCTGCCTTGCTTTGCGCACCCCTATACCTCCCAGTCGCACTGGGAGGGTTGCCTGCTCCCATTGCTGATCCTCTAGTGACAGATTCAGTGCCTTCTTGAAGGTTGATCTCAGGTGTGCGTCATACTCTGTCAAGTGTTGGGTTTTCAAAGAGGGTGCGCACTCAGGAAGTAAGTGAGTCTTGGCATAGTAAGACACCTTGTGAGGAGATACAGGGCATCATGGGCATCAAGATCACTTATTCTCTCCTCCATTCTTTTCAGGTCATTCACTTTGTCCTTGAGGACAGTGTCGATGGCGTGGTGACCCAATGGTGCTCCCAGGAGGGTACTGTTGGATGGAGTGGTAGTAGTGACTTCTGGGAGGATTGTTTGCACGCATTGATTATATACGTATATATATATATACGTATATATATATATACGTATATATATATATACGTATATATATATATACACGTATATATATATATAACGTATATATATATATATATATATATACGTATATATATATATACGTATATATATATATACGTATATATATATATATACGTATATATATATATACGATATATATATATACGTATATATATATATACGTATATATATATATATACGTATATATATATATATACGTATATATATATATATACGTATATATATATATATACGTATATATATATATATATATATACGTATATATATATATATACGATATATATATATATACGTACATATATATATATATACATATATATATATATACGTATATATATATATATACGTATATATATATATATATATATATCGTATATATATATATATACGTATATATATATATATATATGTATATATATATATATATATATATATATATAAAATATTGGAATTGGCCAAAAATAGGGCTCAAATAGGGCGAAATCGCAGATGCGCAGATATTGTCGAGACCGATAACTTCGCGAGAGCATAATTCCATAGGTTTTCCATCAAATTTCAAACTTTTGGTGTCGTTATGATCGGAATTTTTTTTTCAAAAAATGTTTGACCCTGAGAACGAATTTGGGAGAGGTCCTGTCGACCCCCAAAGGGTTAAAGAATAAATACTATAGTTTTACATACAGAAAACAATGAGAAATAAATATAAAGCACTTATTTTAACCCTTTGACTGTCGCAACCCCTAATCCTGAGTGCTCTCCGGTTGTCGCAAAATTTAAAAAAAAAAAATATTTTTTCTTATGAAATGATAGAGAATCTTTTCCCGATGGTAATGACACCAAAAGTATGAAATTTGATTGAAAACTTGCGGAGTTACGCTCTCGCAAAATTAGTGACCTCGGCGATATATACGCAACGGCAATTTCTCCGAATTTGAGCCCTATTTTCGGCCAATTCCATTGTTCCAGTCGACCAAACTCATAGCTATTTCTTTAGAACTCCATTTGTTCTATTGATTGAGTACAAGAAACCACCAATTTACCGATTTCAACTACCCAATAGTCGTCAGAAATTGGCAATTTGGCCAATTTCATGCAAAATAAAAAAGTTGTCAATTTCAAAATAGTGTCCAGAATAAACAATGCAGACATTCCTGTCACTAAAATAAGATGTTATCTGTTCATTAGTCATGTCTTTAGGCCCCTCTTATATTACTCTTGCTTTCTATTTTGATTTTTTATTCACACAAAAAATAGAAGATTTACCATTATGCAGACTATTGCATTATTGTAAAAATGGTATAAATAATATCAGTGCACTTGTGAAAGAATATTAGACTCACCAATTGATGTGTATTGGACGCGTGGCGTGATTTGTTTACTCTTGAACATTTGCAAAAATCGAACATTTCCCCTACTTTGAGCTCAATGTCAAGGTCGTTTTCCTCATGAAACTAATCAAAATCATCTATATTTCTGTAGTATGTTTTCCATTCTATCAAATGAGACCATAAAAAAGAGAACACAACCATAAATACTATACAAAAATACACCTCAAAGACGGCGTTTTAATCCAAAAAAACGGTCAGTTTTTTTTTTCTCTAATTATGCACTGTGTGCTGTAGGATTTTTTTTATACAGCGCACACAGACCCATTCTCTCATATGTGGGCCTACCAGCTTTCTCCTGCTTGATTTGAAGCCGCTAGAATTTGAGTATATATACGTCCGAAACAGTGGCTCGTAAGACGTATATATACGACCAAAACAGTCAAAGGGTTAATGGATAAATGAACATTTGAATAAGTTTTACCTTTATTGAAGACTTGTTGGCGTATGAGAGAGGCAGGAGAGTTTGTTTGGAGGCAAATTCATCTAATACGACATAATAAACAATATTAATAACATAGAAACATGATATATACTCTAGAATGAATAAAATATGTCATTACGAATGTGAGGACTGGTGGTAGTGTTGTTGTTGGGTTTATAAGGGCCACTGACCATAAGCCATACATATACTGCTGGTGGTGGAGGCAGCAGGCCACCACCACTAATTCACACTGAAACAATCTAAGTAATTTATAAATAAGAAATATTTACACTAATTTATAAAAAAGAAATATTTATACTATAAATAAGAAATATTTATACTTGCCTTGGAAGAGATGGTGGCAGAGGGTAGCGTTGCTCTCAGTGCCCCTATATACAACCTCAAACAACAATGTACATGAAGCCTCTGTTGACCCACTCTAGGTTACTTTTGATAGTCAGGTGTACATATAGTGAGTAGTGCAGTATATGAAGCCTCTGTTGACCCACTCTAGGTTACTTTTGATAGTCAGGTGTACATATAGTGAGTAGTGCAGTACATGAAGCCTCTGTTGACCTACTCTAGGTTACATTTGATAGTCAAGTGTACATATACTAGTGAGTAGTGTAGTACATGAAGACTGTTGACCCACTCTAGGTTACTTTTGTTTCAAGATGTATGATGCACTAGTAGCAAAACTGAGCATACTATAATTTTGTTTTATGGTGTTAGTTTGAATGCAAATGACTCCAAACACTTACATGCAATCTAGTCATTATCTTAAAACAGTAGGCTAACCCTGCATCATTGCATGAAGTAGCAGCAGGTGCAGCAGCATCATACACAAGTGTTGTTGATATTGTCCACTCAACAGGAGTGCTTGTGTTCTTGTAGGTTAATGAGAAGATGACTAGCACTTTCTTCTCCATAGGAAAGTGGAACAGAATTCTTCCTCCGTAAGCCATGCGTGTCGTAAAAGGCGACTAAAATGCCGGGAGCAAGGGGCTAGTAACTCCTTCTCCTGTATACATTACTAAAGTTAAAAAGAAAAACTTTTGTTTTTCTTTTTGGGTCACCCTGCCTTGGTGGGATATGCCAGGTTTGTTGAAAGAAGATGACTAGCATTTTCTCCATTGTAAACTTTGGTTACATCCACCACAGAGGATGTTGTAGACCCCTGAGTCCCTGGGTCCTAAGTAGGATGTGGGGGTCCTCATGATATCTTGGATACCTTTACTTTTGATATACCTTTGATGAGTTTCGCGAGCCTTACTACTCTGTGATGATTTTGGTGACAACCATAGCAATATCGATGTTGGATTTGTGTAGTATAGGGGTCACTGTCTTGGCTGTGGTTCTAATATGTGTAATAATATATGATGAATGAGACACTTTAGCAACATCTGAGAATTTTTATTGATGTTGGACAAATGTCTCATTCTTTAACTTGTCAATTTACTAAAACACTTACATCACACAATAATATATCTTCATTCATTAATATTCTGGTCTCTGGCATATTGGTGCATAATATCCATTTTATGTTTGCAGTGAAATATTATGTGGTGAGGGAATTTAAGGTTGGAGAAGGTGTTTCCATGAAATCTTACTCATCCTTAATTATGTGGTCACTGCTGATTCTAAGAACCCGCACGAGAAAAACAATTAACTCATTTGTTAGTTTTCAAGATGAGGTGGGAGTAGAAGTGAACTAGGTCGTCATTTATAGTAAATTTGTCTACTGACACTATTACAGACAGTGGTGTCTACTGGCACTGTTACAGACATTGGTGTCTACTGGCACTGTTACAGACATTGGTGTCTACTGGCACTGTTACAGACAGTGGTGTCTACTGGTACTGTTACAGTGGTGTCTACTGGCACTGTTACAGACAGTGGTGTCTACTGGCACTGTTACAGACAGTGGTGTCTACTGGCACTGTTACAGACAGTGGTGTCTACTGGCACTGTTACAGACAGTGGTGTCTACTGGCACTGTTACAGTGGTGTCTACTGGCACTGTTACAGACAGTGGTGTCTACTGGCACTGTTACAGACAGTGGTGTCTACTGGCACTGTTACAGACAGTGGTGTCTACTGGCACTGTTACAGACAGTGGTGTCTACTGGCACTGTTACAGACAGTGGTGTCTACTGGCACTGTTACAGACAGTGGTGTCTACTGGCACTGTTACAGACAGTGGTGTCTACTGGCACTGTTACAGACAGTGGTGTCTACTGGCACTGTTACAGACAGTGGTGTCTACTGGCACTGTTACAGACAGTGGTGTCTACTGGCACTGTTACAGACAGTGGTGTCTACTGGCACTGTTACAGACAGTGGTGTCTACTGGCACTGTAACAGACAGTGGTGTCTACTGGCACTGTTACAGACAGTGGTGTCTACTGGCACTGTTACAGTGGTGTCTACTGGCACTGTTACAGTGGTGTCTACTGGCACTGTTACAGTGGTGTCTACTGGCACTGTTACAGTGGTGTCTACTGGCACTGTTACAGTGGTGTCTACTGGCACTGTTACAGTGGTGTCTACTGGCACTGTTACAGTGGTGTCTACTGGCACTGTTAGTGGTGTCTACTGGCACTGTTAGTGGTGTCTACTGGCACTGTTACAGACAGTGGTGTCTACTGGCACTGTTACAGTGGTGTCTACTGGCACTGTTACAGTGGTGTCTACTGGCACTGTTACAGTGGTGTCTACTGGCACTGTTACAGTGGTGTCTACTGGCACTGTTACAGTGGTGTCTACTGGCACTGTTACAGTGGTGTCTACTGGCACTGTTAGTGGTGTCTACTGGCACTGTTAGTGGTGTCTACTGGCACTGTTACAGACAGTGGTGTCTACTGGCACTGTTACAGACAGTGGTGTCTACTGGCACTGTTACAGACAGTGGTGTCTACTGGCACTGTTACAGACAGTGGTTTCTACTGGCACTGTTACAGACAGTGGTGTCTACTGGCACTGTTACAGACAGTGGTGTCTACTGGCACTGTTACAGACAGTGGTATCTACTGGCACTGTTACAGACAGTGGTGTCTACTGGCACTGTTACAGACAGTGGTGTCTACTGGCACTGTTACAGACAGTGGTGTCTACTGGCACTGTTACAGACAGTGGTGTCTACTGGCACTGTTACAGACAGTGGTGTCTACTGGCACTGTTACAGTGGTGTCTACTGGCACTGTTACAGTGGTGTCTACTGGCACTGTTACAGTGGTGTCTACTGGCACTGTTACAGTGGTGTCTACTGGCACTGTTACAGTGGTGTCTACTGGCACTGTTACAGTGGTGTCTACTGGCACTGTTACAGTGGTGTCTACTGGCACTGTTACAGTGGTGTCTACTGGCACTGTTACAGTGGTGTCTACTGGCACTGTTACAGTGGTGTCTACTGGCACTGTTACAGTGGTGTCTACTGGCACTGTTACAGTGGTGTCTACTGGCACTGTTACAGTGGTGTCTACTGGCACTGTTAGTGGTGTCTACTGGCACTGTTAGTGGTGTCTACTGGCACTGTTACAGACAGTGGTGTCTACTGGCACTGTTACAGACAGTGGTGTCTACTGGCACTGTTACAGACAGTGGTGTCTACTGGCACTGTTACAGACAGTGGTTTCTACTGGCACTGTTACAGACAGTGGTGTCTACTGGCACTGTTACAGACAGTGGTGTCTACTGGCACTGTTACAGACAGTGGTATCTACTGCACTGTTACAGACAGTGGTGTCTACTGGCACTGTTACAGACAGTGGTGTCTACTGGCACTGTTACAGACAGTGGTGTCTACTGGCACTGTTACAGTGGTGTCTACTGGCACTGTTACAGTGGTGTCTACTGGCACTGTTACAGACAGTGGTGTCTACTGGCACTGTTACAGACAGTGGTGTCTACTGGCACTGTTACAGACAGTGGTGTCTACTGGCACTGTTACAGACAGTGGTGTCTACTGGCACTGTTACAGACAGTGGTGTCTACTAACACTGTTACAGACAGAGGTGTCTACTAACACTGTTACAGACAGAGGTGTCTACTAACACTGTTACAGACAGCGGTGTCTACTAACACTGTTACAGACAGCGGTGTCTACTAACACTGTTACAGCCAGCGGTGTCTACTAACACTGTTACAGCCAGCGGTGTCTACTAACACTGTTACAGCCAGCGGTGTCTACTAACACTGTTACAGCCAGCGGTGTCTACTAACACTGTTACAGCCAGCGGTGTCTACTAACACTGTTACAGCCAGCGGTGTCTACTAACACTGTTACAGCCAGCGGTGTCTACTAACACTGTTACAGACAGTGGTGTCTACTAACACTGTTACAGACAGTGGTGTCTACTAACACTGTTACAGACAGTGGTGTCTACTAACATTGTTACAGACAGTGGTGTCTACTAACACTGTTATAGACAGTGGTGTCTACTAACACTGTTATAGACAGTGGTGTTTACTAACACTTATAGACAGCGGTGTCTACTAACACTGTTATAGACAGTGGTGTCTACTAACACTGTTATAGACAGTGGTGTCTACTAACACTGTTATAGACAGTGGTGTCTACTAACACTGTTATAGACAGTGGTGTCTACTAACACTGTTATAGACAGTGGTGTCTACTAACACTGTTATAGACAGTGGTGTCTACTAACACTGTTATAGACAGTGGTGTCTACTAACACTGTTATAGACAGTGGTGTCTACTAACACTGTTATAGACAGTGGTGTCTAACACTGTTATAGACAGTGGTGAGTCCTACCACCAAGTTCAAGTACACTGGTACAACAACTAAGATATCAGTGTGCTTTATCTGTGTGTTGTGTCATGGAACAATACTGTTGCAACAATCTTGTTGCAAGTGTCCCAGGTCAATGCTAGCAAAAATAGCACTCAAGGATCCCAATGGAAATAAGTAAATGTCTTTTTTTGGGGTTATCCTGGGTAATTTACACTATGTATGATAACTGTATTTATCTGTACCTTTACCTGTGTAAACTTGTTTACTAATCCCATTGCTAAAACAAATTTTTGCCCGTGATTCCCAGTTCCATACAAAGATGTTGAAGCTACCACAAGTTAGTGGGAGTTTTGTCAAAATTACAAGGAACTATCAGCCAGTCCCACCTTCTTCATTCCAACACTTTTCTCTCTAGAATGGAAAATGTCAAGAAAAAAACTGGATAGACTAGGCATCACTTTCATTTTCACACAAGTACCCAGAGACCAAGTCACTGGTTTTCCTTCCCACAACACAACTAACCTTAACTTCAATCTACCCTCCCATGACCTCAAAATTAATTTTGGCTAATATTACTCTCATAAATATAATTGTGAAGTGCACCAGTATGACCTAAAATTTGGTTTGAGATGAAATTACAGTGGTACCCAGAGTTTCATACTTTATTCATTCCAGAAGGGCTGTTCGAGTGACGTTACCGAACTAATTTGTTCCCATAAGGAATAATGTAAATTAGATTAGTCTGTTTCAGACCCCCAAAAATACCCTTACATAACTGTTTGAGTTGGGAGCAGTACGAAACTCGGGTTACCACTGTATTATAAATTATAATTTACATATTACCTATATGTAATGAGCAAACAAACTTCAGCATTTGTAAATACAGTGGTACCCTGAGTTTCGTACAGCTCCCAACTCGAACAATTATGTAAGTGTATTATTTTAAGTGCTTTTGTAAGTGTACTTTCGGGGTCTGAAACTGACTAATCTAATTTACATTATTCCTTATGGGAACAAATTCGTTCGGTAACGGCACTCGAACAGCCTTCTGGAATGAATTATGGCCAAAACTCGGGGTACAGCCATCTGTAAACAATAGGAAGCTGTATTTGTTTTAGTGGTTGATGGTGGTGGAGCAGACAAAAGGCTGTGCAAGGTCCCAATTCTTACAGTTATGCTGTAAGCATAACCAGCCAGCCTCTGACTCACTTTCATTGTGAAGCAAGTATTGAATTTGTTTTATTTTTCCTAGAAGATGTCTGCCAAAATTGGGATGCTCTTATATATACTGGAAAATACAATATATACCACAAGCCTGCTAATAAAAATAACCTAATTCACTTCTCTCACTACTTGACAACCAAGCAAAAATTTTTAATTGGCTTTCTCCTGCAAGTGCTTAGAATCTGCAGTGAAGACCTACTTAAAGACAAGCAAGATTCTACAGAAAACACCTTCTAAAACCTTAAATTCCCTCACCACATGAGCTTTCATGGCAAAGTGGACATGATACAATACACCTAAATGCAGAGACTAGAACATAAAATGTAAATATGTTACCTACCAGCACCAGAGCCAACACAATGACCACTATACTACACAAAACCATGAATGATACTACTGTGGTTACTGCTAAAACTATCCAAGATATCACAAGGACCTCCACACCTTACACAGAAGACAAGGATGCAAGAGTCTACAGTATCCTCTGTGATGGATGTGAATAAGTAAACAGTGGAAAAACTGCCAAGTCTTCCAATACACCTACAGAAACACAAGAATGCCTGTAAAGTGGACATCAACAATGCTTATGCACAACACAACACCACTGCTACATCAAGGTGTGGGACAGAAGCAAGCTAGTACAGGTTGACCATCACCAATCCAGCATCATCGGGACCTGTAGGGTGCCGGATTAGTGATTTTGCCGGATTACAGAGTCGTTAGGTTAGAATACACTTAACCCAACGGTGATATTCATGCATCGGCAATTTCACCCACTTTACGCCCTATTTTTGGCCCATTCCATTGTTCCAGTCTACCAAATTCATAGCTATTTCGCTAGTATTCCTTCTATTTACCCATTTTAACTACCCAATAAAGTGGTCAGAAATCAGTAATTTGGCCAATTTCATACAAATTTCAATAGTTTCAAAATAGGGAGCAGAATAAACAATGCAGACATTCCTGGCACTAAAATAACATTTTCTCTGTTCATTAGTCACGTCTCCTGGCCCCTCTTATCGGCAAAAATCAAACATTTCCGCTACTTTGAGTTAAATTTTAAGGCTCTTTCCAGCATGAAACCAATCAAAATTATATCTATTTCTGTGATATAGTTTCCATTCTATCAAATGAGACCAAAAAAATGTGATTACAACCATAAAAACCATACAAAAATGCACCGTAAAGTCACTGTTTTACACCAAAAGCACGGTCATTGGTTTTTCTTATTATGCACTGCGTACTGCAGGAATTTTCTTACATGGTGCAAACCTACTCATATGTAGACCCAATTTTACCGGTCACAGCTTATCTGAGTGAGCTGAGCTCATGGCGACCGACAGTGGCTTCAAAGCCACCTTATCCTTTATGGACAATGTAAGGTGTGTGCTTTACACAACAAGAAGCATTTCTTTTATTTGTTGGAACATGGCTAGGGCTTAAAGTGAGCAGGTTATAACAATAAATGGAGAAAAAAATTGGAATGACTTATGCAGCAAGTAGCACCGCTAAACAGTAGCGGCAGGTTGGTGTGGCGACCCCGGAAATTTGAAATTATGCTAGCCGAAATTAGTGCCAGATTACTGATGGAACCGGATTACTGACTGCCGGATTAGTGATGGCCGACCTGTATTTAAAAAAAAAAAAAAAAAAATCAAACATAAAACAAAACTGTGGTATATTCACTTTGGTGATTCCCATAGTACACATCTTAGAGCAAATAAAACCCAGCATGGGCCACTAGACCTCTTGCAGTGCACCATTCACATGTACACCTGACTACTCAACTCTGGATACCCTATATAATCTGTAATTTTTCTCACTGTACTATCTCTTAATGTACTCATTGCAACCCCACTTTTTATTAGAAGTATTTTGCATTGTTTGCCAAGCCTCTGGTTCTCACACTGAGTTAGTGGGATATAATCACCCATTGAAAAAACCTACATTAGTTACAAAAAATGTAACAACAATGCAGAGACTATCTGACCTTTGTACACCCCTCACATACTTCAAACTTCCTGCCATGATAACTGTGTAACTACCTATTTTTTTGGTATCCCATTTCACGTAATCTACAGTATTATATATTTTTAAATTGTCACTGGTTGAAGCAACTGTTGCTATTTATTGTAACTCATACCATTGTTCCACTGATCTTTGAGAAAATATTATCCTTACACCACCACTTTCATCTTAATTTAAATTTGACATGTGGTTATCATATCTCATCATTATCTTATCAGCCAACAAGGGCATGGTGATAACCAGGCAGTGTATGATACCACAGGCTGAAGAAAAGAGCACAAGTAAACATACAAAACATTTACACCATAGAGAAAAACACTTCAGCCCAACGATTGAAAATGTTCATAAAAATTTTCTTTAAAGTGTCTTAAGTTATCTTTTTTCTCAACAAGGGACTCTTTAGTGCTTTCATTTTTTCTTCCTATCCTTTTTGAAGCTCTGAGAGTCATTTTGCATTTCTCTGGAATTTTTTTATCATGTCCAGTGGAGGAGTGGTGTCATTTAGAACATGTGAATAAGCCAATAAATATATCTACAAATTTTTTCCCTTAATCACGGATCACACATGCTGGCACAGTGCTCAAGAATTATGCATATGGGGACCTTGCTTTTCATAGGATTTAGTCTAACACTTATCCTCATATCTCTGATTCCGATCAGCTATGGTAGTGTGTGGATTGAGGACCTGACCCTCAAGTATCTTCTATGTACATTATATTATCAGGTATCTAAGTATTGAGCAAGTGGTCAATAGGGAAGCCTGAAGAAACCTCAAAACCAGATCACAAACATTTATCTTATCTCCATTCCAGAGAGTAGACTAAAGCCTTTTGATGAGTTCCCTACTCGTAGTGTTGATGTTCCATTCACTCTCAGCATGAAGCAAGCAATCTTGGTATGTGTCAGCTCTGGTATCTGTCCTGTCTGTTAATGTGCTGTGAGTACTCAACACTGAGATGTGAAAGTGTAAGTGATTGTTATTAACCAGTTATTTTTCTGGCTTTTGATACATTTGTCTTGTTGTGTTCTCTGAATGACAGGTCATCTTACATAGAAAGAAAAGGATATTAATCCTGCCTAAGTGAAAATGCTAATAGTCTTTCACTTCACACTCAAATGATATAATGTGGAAACTTTATTGAATCGCTCAAGTTCCACAGGGTAAGCGAGCCATTTGGAGCCTTAGACATACCACGGATAGGCCCTCGGAGTTTATGAACCCACAGACCCAACCAAAACAAACCCACACATTCAAGTTGGCGGAGGTAACAATTGTGTACATACTAATTGATAGATTTATTCTCCTAGGAAGGTCTAGGCAAGTTTGTACAGTTAGTAACTAATATTAGGATTATTAAGGCAACGTTAGATATTAAAAATGTAGTTCTAGCACTTTGACGTAGGTAGTTTAGGGCCCAAATAGACGAACATTGGGTTATGTTAGCTAGAGAGAACTGGCAGCCCACACTTGAATCTAAACAGTGTGAGACTCACGACGCATTACCTGCGTTCTTACCAGATCAGACTTCAAGCAGTGAACAATGCTGCGACCAGTGCAGCATCCCCCACGTGACTTCCATCTGTCCTGGGGGCACGGAAGAGATATCCCGAAGTACTGAGGATATCTTACTCCATCCAGACCCAATACAGTAGGACCTTACCTCTTTTCTTCTCAGTATCTGGCCAGTTTTCTGGGGGAAACGTGTGTAGGTTTTGTTGTGGGTCCCTCGTGCAGTCGGACGCATTTTAGCAGGTACCAGCGTCCCATCGTTGAGTAAAAGTCTGGAAGCTAGTGTCCCTTACTGTTTAGATATTGCTTGGAGGATATACCCTAGAGCTGGGGATTCTGAGTTAATACAAGACTCTAATACCACTTAATTTTGCAGATTAAGGTTCTTCCCTACACATGGTGTTTGGAGGTGGTTATAGCTTAGGAAGACTAGGAGACACATTTCCACTCCATCAAGTAAGTTAAACCCTTTCATAATCGTGCATGTAGTGGGGAATTCTTTCTACAGCAGTAGTCTAGAAATTTGTCCCATAGCCACTTGTAAGTCTGAGAGAAGCGTCTCAGAGTGTCGGTGTCAACAGCGCTTGCCCAGAGTGCAGCTTACAAGAAGGCAGTCCCAAGACAAGTTTTTATAACCCCTACAGCCCAGTCACTGACCAGTTAGTTATAAAAATTTGAAATTTTAAGAGGACAGACACTGATCATTATGGCAACTCATTGGGAACATTACCCAAGACAATTTTTTTTTATCTTATTAATGTTTCATTTTGTCAAAAGATAATTTTTCCTGCACTGTCTTGAGTATATTTTTTACTCCACTGTTTACTTGTTTCTAGAAATCTTTTATTAAGCAACTACTGAAAACTTTCTTAAAACATAGTAAATGCAGCATGCCTATTTGTTTCCTTCTTGAATGATCTCAGTCACTCCTACATAGCTTAACAAATCTGATATACAGTAATACAAGAATTTGCCAATCAAAACCAGAACTGTTTGGTAGTTAACAGATTTTTGCTCTTCAAATATTTTGTACAATATGTTTTTTTCAGTACTTTTACACTACTTATCAGGGAGACAGACAAACCTTTAGTTCAAAGAGTCTTCACTGTTACAAATGTTCCACTTAACATAACACTCAACGGTTCACCCATCACAAGACTCAAAGAGGGAAAATTTCTAGGGATCCACATTGACAATAGCCTTAAATTCCAAACACACATACAACAAATTTCCAAAAAAATCTCTAAGACAGTAGGCATATTATCTAAGATACGCTACTATGTGCCTCAAACAGCTCTCCTTGCACTATATCACTCGCTCATTTACCCATATCTCACATATGGAATCTGTGCATGGGGATCAACAACATTAAATCACCTAAGACCACTCATAACCCAGAAAAAGGCTGCAGTCAGAATGATGATAAATTCCCACTCTAGACAGCATACTCCACCAATATTCAAAAGCCTAAAACTACTCACCATAAAGAACATTCACACTTATTCTTGTGCCTACTACATACATTGAACCCTACATTCTAATATAAACCCTCTGCTCAAAATTCTCCTCACCAACTTTAATAGGACCCATGACCACAACACAAGATACAGATCACTTTTTGATGTACCCCGTGTCCACAGCAACCTATGTAAGAATTCTATGCACATTAAGGGCCCCAGAATCTGGAACTCATTACCAAGAAATGCTAAAATAACCTTGTCTGAAAATCAATTTAAGACTTCTCAAAAACCACCTACTCACCCTAAACTAAATACTCATACTGTAAATTGCCTTCACAAATGCTCAAAGTTATTTTCCTATAAAATAATTTCATTTTTTTACAATTGTGTTGCCACCTAATCACTCTAAACTAAATACTCAAACTGTAAATTACTCTCAAAATGCTTAATGTTATTTTCATTAAGATAATTTAACTTTTGCTATTATGTTCCATCCTACTAAACACTAGTTACAATGTCTATCATCATTTTGTAATGAACAATGTATTATCATCATATCATAATCTGACTGATTTACCAATTCAAACTCACTCAATTACTCCAATATTATGTTCATAGTCTATAAGCCATTAGACTAAGCTGCCCCTAATGCCAAGGCATGCCAGAGGCTCTCCTTGCACCTCAACTTATGATTGTAATGTAAACCCATGTACACGAGCAAAGAAATAAAATTGTATTTGTATTTATTTGTATCTATAACTACCATAATGTGAACCTTTCTTCATTTCTGTCAATATGCTCTATCGAAATCTGAAAAAAAGTTCTTTTAAAACCCATGATGCTATCTCATATGGGTGGCTGGTGGCCTGGTGCAAAAAGCTCTCGCTTCACACGGTGAGGGACTGGGTTCGATTCCTAGCAAAGGTTAGAAACACTGGGCGTGTTTCCTTACACCGGTTGTCTATGTTCACCCATCAGTAAAATGGGTACCTGGGTGTTAGTCAACTGGTGTGGGTTGCATCCTGGGACAAAACTGACTTAATTTGCGGGAAATGTTCTGCATAACAAGCAGCTTTCTATATAGTACTATGTCATTGATGTCAGCTAGGTCTGAATACCTTATACATGTAGAAATAAAATTATTACAGTGGACCCCCGGCTAATGAACACCCTGGAAATCGTACAATTATGCAAGTATAATTTTGTAAGTGCTTCTGGAAGTGTATTTTTGGGGGTCTGAAATAGACTAACCTACGTGACATTATTTCTTAAGGAAGTAAATTCGTTTGGTAATGGCACTTGAGCAGGCTTCTGGAATGATTTTTTTTCGTTAGTCGGGGGTCCACTGTATATATTATTATTATTCTTTCTTTACATCAACATCCAAGAATAGGGTGGAAGGAGGCATGGGGAGTAGATATACAGAATAATGTGGGGGAAGGAGTAAAAACACAACAAAAAACCATCTCCAAATACATTCTGTCATACATGCTTGTCAGGACTGACTAGCAAGACACGTCAGGGATTCTGTGTATTATCTGAATATAAAGTAATGGGTAGTGAATGTTGCAACAAGGAGAAGGCTGGAGGCAGTGGAGATGTCATGTCTGAGAGCAATGTGTGGTGTGAATATAATGCAGAGAATTCGTAGTTTGGAAATTAGGAGAAGGTGCGGGATTACCAAAACTATTATCCAGACGGCTGAGGAGTGGTTGTTGAGGTGGTTCGGACATGTCGAGAGGGTGGAACAAAATTGAATGACTTCAAAAGTGTATAAATCTGTAGTGGAGGGAAGGCAGAGTAGGGGTCAGCCTAGGAAAGGTTGGAGGAGGGGGTAAAGGTGCTTTTGTGTGCGAGGGGCTTGGACTTCCAGCAAGCATGCGTGAGCATGTTAGATAGGAGCGAATGGAGACAAATGTTTTTTAGGACTTCACATGCTGTTGGAGTGTGAGCAAAGTAATATTTCTGAAGGGATTCAGGGAAACCGACAGGCCGGACTTGAGTCCTGGAGATGGGAAGTACAGAGCCGGCACTCTGAAGGAAGGGTGCTAATGTTGCAGTTTTATAACTGTAGTGTAACTGCACCTCTGGCAAGACAGTGATGGAGTGAATGATGGTGAAAGTTTTTCTTTTTCAGGCCATCCTGCCTAGGTGGGAGACGAGCAATATGTTAATAAATAAAAAAAATAAAGTAGTTGGTGATGCATGACTTTTTGTTGATCTTTTGTTGATCTTTTGTTCCACAAAGAAATTAAAATTAAAACGCTATATTTAACAATACAGAGCTAACATCATCTTCCTACTTAAAATTACTGTTGACAACCCTGATATAACACCTCATTATTAAGAGTTACTGAAGTACAGTACAGTACAGGTGCTCCTCGACTTTACGATGGTGCAAAAGTAATTACTTTGGAGATGAAACTTAAGATAATTACCCAACATGAAGACGGCAAGTCCATAACTTGTATTCATCTATTTATTCAATACTGGTATTTAGTTACAGTAATTATTTGTTTATTTACTTGTTCAGTGGCAGTTATTTAGTATTTACTTATTTAGCATATCATATTCGACTTATATTTTAGACTTACGATGGGTTCGTTGGAACGTAACCTCATCGTAAGTCAAGGAGCACATGTATATGAAGGGAGAGTACATGTAATTCTTACAACCTACTCACCAGGATAGTTTTCACAAAGAACTTCAATTGGAGTAGCTCGTTTGGTGTCGCCAATCTTCTGGTAACGTTCTTTAAGGGTATCTGCTTTAAGACCTTGCCAGGGAAGAGAGCCTCGAAGAAAGTACATGAACATGTGCCCCAATGCTTCAAGATCATCTCTGCGGGACTGCTCCTTACCCATGTGTGTGTTAATAGACATATAGCGGGCAGTCCCCGTTAGAGACTTGTGCTCCCGATACGGGATGTGTTTGTTTGTCGTTGGGTCAATATACTCCTTGGCTAACCCAAAGTCTGAAAACAAACTCAAGTTACCTGGTGTTACAGCACTTGTAAAGCTTAAATGTTACGAAATTACAGCATAATTTAAAATGATACAGGAACAACATTTTAATACACAATAGTTAAAAGCCATGAAATCTACATTCACTAATTCTTTATGTAGTGAACAGCAGACGTTCTTTTTAAAGATATAAACTGCACACTATCACTGCAGGTGCAGAAAGTCACAGTGTAAGTTTTCACTTACCTATTATGTTAATTATTTTGTCTTTTTTAGTGGAGCTTCTTCCTATGAGAAAGTTTTCTGGCTTCACATCTCGATATATTAATCTTCTAGAATGTACATATTCTGTCCTATGAATCTGCAAAGGTACAACATATCTGTAAATATCTCAGGATAAATATTTTCAAAACAAGTAAATTTATACAACAGAAGTTGCAATGACAAATAAAATTACATTTTTATAACTGTTAGGTAAATGTTCACAGATGCAACTAATGTGGCTCTGTCACTGAACTGGTTGCACAGATGGCTCATTTCAGCTTGCTAAGGGTGGTGTTTTTCAACAAAACTTTGCACATCGTTCCACTTACCTTTGATATACCTTTGAAGAGTTTCGAGAGTATCTACTCTCTGAGCCCGGCCATGGGCCAGGCTCGTCTGGTGCTTGCCTGGTCAACCAGGCTGTTGCTGCTGGAGGCCTGCTGCCCCACATATCCATCACAGCCTGGTTGATCTGGCACCTGGTGAAGATATTTGTCCAGTTTCCTCTTGAAGGCTTCTACACTGGTTCCAGCCGTGTTTCGGATATCTTCTGGTAAGATGTTGAATAGTCTGGGACCCCGGATGTTAATACAGTGCTCCCGTATTGTCCCCACCGCACCCCTGCTCCTCACTGGGTTTATTTTACACTTTCTCCCATATCTCTCACTCCAGTATGTTGTTATGGCAGTGTGCAGATTTGGGACCAGGCCCTCAAGTACTTTCCATGTATATATTATCATGTATCTCTCCAATGAGTACATGTTCAGGACTTGAAGGCGTTCCCATAATTTAGATGTTTCAATGGCTCAATGTGAGCCGTAAGCGATCTCTGGATTTGTTCCAGCTCTGCTATTTCTCCTGCCCTGAACGGGGCCGTCAGCACTGAGCAGTATTCTAAGTGAGGGAGCACTAGCGATTTGAATAGTGTCACCATCGGCATTATTTCCCTTGTTTTGAAAGTTCTCAATACCCACCCCGTCATCTTCCTGGCTGTTGTGATCTTTGTCTTGTTATGGTCTTTAAACGACAGATCAGCAGACATAATTATTCCCAAGTCCTTTACGTGTTCCTTTCGTTCTATGTGGTGACCTCTTGCGTTTTGTATATAGTGTTCCTTTTGAGTTCTTCATTTTTCCATACCTAAGCAGCTGAAACTTATCACCATTGAACGTCATGTTGTTCTCCACTGCCCATTGGAAGACCTTGCTTATGTCCTCCTGTAATTTTTCAGTGTCCTCTACGTAGTGAAACTTGTCCACAGAGGCCAAGAATCTTCAAAAAAAAAAAAAAATTATTTTTTCTTATGGAATGGTAGATAATCTTTTTCTGAAGGTAATAAAACAAAAAGTACGAAATTTGATGGAAAATTAACAAAATTACGTTCTTGCGAATTTTGCTGCGTCAGCGATATTTACGCATTGGCGATTTTGCCCACTTTCTATTTCACTAGTATTACGTATTTCTATTTTATCGATTGAGCGCAAGAAATCGCCCAATCAACTATTTCAACTACCCAATAAAGTGATCGGAAATTGGTAATTTGGCCAATTTCACACAAAGTTCAAAATATTCCAATTTCAAAATAGGATCCAGAATAAACAATGCAGGCATTCCTGGCACTAAAATATCATTTTCTCTGTTTATTAGTTATGTTTCCAGGCTTTACAAATAAATTCCACTTAGATTTTTTATTCACATAATGAATTTTTATTCACACCAAAAAATTAGAAGATTTACTGTTATGCAATATTGTAATAATTGTATAAATAATATCAGGACATTCATGAACGTACATTAGACCCACCAGCTGATGTGTATTGGACGCATAACGTCATTTGTTTACTCTTGAACATCGGCAAAAATCGAACATTTCTGATACTTTGAGCTCAGTTTCAAGCCATTTTCACTACTAAAACCAATCAAAATCATCTCTATTTCTGTTATATATGTTCCATTCAATCAAATGAGACCAAGAAACCGCAAATATAACCGTAAAAACATACAAAAATACACCTCAAAGTCGCTGTTTTAATTCAAAAACAGTCTGCGTGCTGCAGGATTTGTCTTATATGGTGCACACTTACCACACTGATGCATTCTCTCATATCTAGGCCCAAATTTACCACTCACAACTTATCTGAGTGAGCTGAGCTCATGGTGTAGAACTACGGCTTGGATCCAGGCTTCAAAGACATAAAACTATGGGACAGACCCTCAAAGGGTTAACGCATTTGGCATTGTTTACAATTCTTGGCATGACTTCTCATCATTTCTCCCTTTGTTTAGAAATGATTTAACTCGGCAAACAAGGTGTGTCAATGGTAATAATACCACTATGGGCCACTTTTAAATATTGTATGTATTACGTTAGGAATGGGAGCCAGGCGGGCTTCCTGGCTACCTACATCTACTGGCTACCTACACCTGACTTCCTACAAATAAATACTATTCACCTCTCACCCTACATTAAGACTACAAATATTTTAAGGTAGGTAATGAATATACTGTGTATGTATTTTACTTTTTATTGTTTTTTAATACTTAGGTCTGCTGTTAGCTCAATATATGTTAGTGTAAACTTGTTATCAGGTATTTGTATGCATTTATAAGTGGGAAAAAATAGCATTCTGCTTTCTGGTGATGTCCTCTTTCCGGCGGTAGCCTGGAACCTAACCTGCCATATAAGTGGGGCCCTACTGTACTTATAACTTTAAAGATTACATAAAAATTACTTCTTAACTTAAATTCTGGTTGCTGTTGATAGGTGTGGAGAGGGATGGTGTGACCTTACTGGGCTGAGATGGAAGGTTGTGGATCATTAGCCAACGTGGAAAGTTGTGGATTGTTATCTGAGATTAATGGTTGAGGTTCTCGCAATGATGTTTATGGTTGAACTGAAGTACAGTGGATCCTCGGTTTTCGTTGAAAATACTTTCCAGAATGCTGTTTGAGTGCCGTTACCGAACGAATTTGTTCCCATAAGGACAAATGTAAATTAGATTAGTCATTTCAGACCCCCTAAAATAAACATACAAAAGCACTTACGAAAATACACTTACATAATTGTTCGAGTTTGGAGGTGAACGAAAACCGAGGGTCCACTGTACTGAGAAATTCTGTAATGCATCTCTGATCTCTCTTACTCTGCAGTACATACTTTATACAGAAAATGGTAAGGCATCATCAGCTGCTCTAGACACCAGTTCACAGCACTCCTAGATTTGTCAGGGTCCTCTTCAGTTGAAAAAATCTGCTAGTTTAACCCTTTCACTGTCAAGACCCCTGCTCACAAACTTGCTCGCAGTGTTGAACAATTAAAAAAAAGAAAATTCTTATGAAATAATAGAATATCTTATCCCGGTGGTAATGACACCAAAAGTACAAAATTTGAAGGAAAATTTATGGATTTATGCTCTTGCGAAGTTAACAGTCTCGGCAATATTTACGCATCGCCGATTTTGCCCAGTTTGATCCCTATTTTTGGACAATTCCACTGTTCCAGTCGACCAAACTCATAGCTATTTCGCTAGAACTCCATTTGTTCTATCAACTTGTCATGTCAGTAATATGTATACACTTGTGTAGTGTATTAGAATTCATCTTAGCTTTATATAGCTGGTCCCTTTGTGTGTGACGTCATAGGCCTGCGCATATGAGTGCTACGTCAGAGGCCCCGCTCTCATTCCTACACCGACCTAAGGCTGGACCAGACGCACTGGGGTACCTCTCTCTCACGTAATATACCTACTTCACCATCCATCCGTGAGTTTACTTCAACCATATTTGCTCTCCCAATACCCACACGACAGACTGAGTGCAATAAATCACCCATTTACTAATTTCAACTACCCAATAAAGTGATCAGGGTCAGCCTCAAATCCTTCAAAATCCCTCTGTTGGACACAACCTGGCCACAATGGTCTCCAAGCAGAGTTCAAAGTCCTGGAAGTCACTCCCTCCCAAGCCTTACCTATAAGGCGTATGCATTGCACAATGTTGAAGTGATCTTTCCAGAACTCTCTTAGGGTCAACTCAGTGTCCAAGGTCACTTCAAAGCACTTTTCAAACACTGCTTTGGTGTACAGTTTCTTGAAGTTGGAAATGACCTGCTGGTCCATGGGCTGGATGAGAGGAGTGGTGTTAGGAGGCAAGAACTTCACTCTGATGAAATTAAACTTGTCAGACAAACACTCTTGCAAGTTGTGAGGGTGAGCAGGAGCATTGTCCAGTACCAGGAGGCACTTGAGTGGCAATTTCTTTTCCAAGAGGTATTTCTTCACACTAGGGCCAAACACTCCAGTCACCCATTCCTTGAAAATCTCCGTAGTGACCCATGCCTTGGTGTTAGCCTTCCAATGCACACACAAATTATTCTTGTCAACACTGATTCCTGAAGGGTCTGAGATTTTCATAGTGATACACCAGTAAAGGCTTCACTTTAAAATCACCACTGGCATTGGCACACATCATAAGAGTTAGCCTGTCTTTCATAGGCTTGTGTCCTGGCTGTGCCTTTTCCTCCTGAGTAATGAAGGTCGTGTTGGGCCTTTTCTTCCAAAACAGGCCTCTTTCATCACAGTTAAACACTTGTTGGGGGAGGAATTGTTCAGTCTCTACGAACCCCTGTATTTCCTGCACAAATTTTTCAGCTGCATGTTTGTCTGAGCTGGCTGCCTCACCATGTCTCACAACACTGTGTATGCCACTACATTTCTTAAACCTGTCAAACCAGCCTTTGCTGGCTTTAAAATCACTCGTCTCACCACTGGTTCCAGGCATTGTCTTGACAAGATCTGCGTGCAACTTCCTTGCCTTTTCACAAATTATCGCCATGGAAATACTATCACCCGCTCTCTGTTTTTCATTGATCCACAGCAACAACAACTTCTCACCCTCATCCACTGTTTTCGATATATTTTTCGTTAACTTATCAACCCCTTTTGCAACATTAGCTTCCTTGATCTCATTTCTCTTTGCCAGGATAGAGCTGATAGTAGATGGGGTTTTCTTGTACATCCTGGCAAGCTCACTCAGACGTACGCCACTCTCATATTTTTCTATAATCTCTTTCTTCAGTTTGATGGTGTTCCTCACTTTCTTTACCACAGGGGTGCCACTAGGAAGCTTTTTTGGACCCATGGTGACTTATTTCACAGTGACAATCACTAAACCACCAAAAAAGACACCAAATGTATTGTGAATGTTTGAAAGAGCGCGCTGGGTAATGTTCTCTCAATGGTAAACAACGCTTCACTGGCGGCGTCCTGCATCCTGCGCAGGCGCGGAGCAGGCGAACAGGTCTAATACGTTACGAAACACAAGCCAGTTTACGATTCTCGAAATCGAAAAAAGCTTACGAAACACGATCTTTACGAAATAAGAACCTTACGAAACTCGGGGGTCCACTGTAGGGTCCAAAATAAACAATGCAGACATTCCAAGCACTAAAATAACATTTTCTCTTTCATTAGTCACGTCTCCAGGCCCCTCTTATACTATTACGCTTGCTTTCCATTTTGATTTTTTATTCACACAAAAAAATATAAGATTTACTGTTATGCAGACTACTGCATTATTGTAAAAATGGTACGTATAAATAATATCAGCGCTTTTGTGAAAGCATATTAGACCCACCAATTGACGTGTATTAGACATGTGGCCTGATTTGTTTACTCTTGAACATCGGCAAAAATCGAACATTTCTGCTAATTTGAGCTCAATTTCAAGGTACTTTTAGTCCAAAACCGTTCAAAATCATTTCTATTTCTGTAACATATCTTCCATTCTATCAAATGAGACTAAGAAAACGAGAATACAACCATAAATACCATACGAAAATTCACCGCAGTCAGTGTTTTAAACCAAAAACACGGTCAGTTTTTTTTCCTGCGTGCTGCAGGATTTTTTTTTATACTGCGCACACTGACCACACAGACCCATTCTCTCACATGTAGGCCTACCAGCTTTTTCTCGCCAGATCTGAAGGTGCTAGAATTTTGGCGTAGTATTACGGGACCGACACTGGCCTGCAAGCCGTAATATTACGGGACCGACAGTGAAAGGGTTAACAGCAACGTGGAATTGCTCACACAGCTATTGCAATGTTAACAGTTTTTCTTCAGGTTCTTCTTCCTCATCTTCCTTACAATTAAAACAGCCTGATGCATTACTGCAAAGAAGCAACATGAAGTGATCCTTTGCTGCCTTGAATCCCGGTGTACTTTTCTCGCGCTAAATGATGCTAAATGAGCCCCCCTTGGTGCCACCTCTAGCTTGAAAGTGCTGTGAGCACATAACATTCAATTCATGAGAGCATAAATTATTTGACAACACAGTAAGCTCACACCAACGCTATCCCCACACTTCCATTTCAAGAAGAAACCATTACTAGATTACAATGTTAATTTTACTGTAGCATTTTTTACCTGGAACAAGAGAAAATATTTGGTAAATTTGGATATACAGTGGTACCTCAGTTTACGATATTTTTTCGTTCCAGAATGCTGTTCAAGTGCCATTACCAAATGAATTTATCCCCATAAGGAATAATGTAAAATAGACTAGGCCTTTTAGACCCCCAAAAATACACTTAAAAAAGCATTTAAAAAAATAAACTTACATAAAAGGGCGAGTTTGGGGACCATCGTAAACCGAGGTACCACTGTATTAGGAATATAGCCCTATGTTCCTCATATGTTACTGACATCACAAAACACTAGGAGACCCTATGTTATTCACGTCACATAATCTTAGGCAACCCTATGGTCACCACATGCTCATGTCACATAACATGATCTTAAGTGCTGATTTTCAGGAAAGTAACCCAGACATTAGCAATAGTTTTATTGTAATAATGTTAGTTTAATAAACTTTTGAGCAATCTTTCAAAGATTTTGATAATGTGTGATGTCAGTGATATTGAACTATAGCATTCTGCAATAACGTTTCTGCCATATATGTAATGGGACTACATCAAGTTTCTCACAGCTTGTGGAATGATATCTCTGTTATAGACTCCATAGCATATACAATATTAAAGTTCTGGGATAACTTTTTACCTTGATAATTTTTAATTAACATGGCACTGCACTCAAGCCTTGGCCTGGGTGGCAAAGTGCATGGATAAAAATTGAACAACTTACTCAAAGTCAAGTGATGTTAGGCCTAGGTAAGGATGGTTGGCAGAGCTTGGTATTTCATGCTTGAAAAATTTGTTTTGGTTCATTTCCTTATTGTTATCATTTAAAATTCCATCTCCCTTATACAAGGGCATTTTATTCCTTATATTTTGCAATGCAAAGCCAAAAAGGATAATTTGAGTAAGTAAATTTTGGTGATGGCTTCTTGTTCTGTCTCCAAGCATTGTACATGGTATCCTTTTTTGTTTTTGTTAGAAGCATTTCTACTGGTTCTTGGAGCCGTGGCTTTGTCTTCACATACATAGATATTCTTTTCTAACATGCATTTTGCTTATTAATGGTATGATATAGAGCATGTCTAGTGTTATCTACCTCAAGTATGAACATTTGCAAGCAGCATTCAATGAGGATGTTTAAGACCACTAGTCCTGGTGGTCACGAGGACTAGTTTAATGGAACAAGGTTTATCACAAGGGAACACGACTAAAGTTAACCTGGTGGAAACAAACTCCAAAACCGCCCAACTCACTCTGGAGAATACAATAAAAAACTACTGTAGCTGCAATAACAATGGAAGACAAAATAACTTACTAATTGTATGGCTATTAATAGTACTGTCTTGAGGGTGAAACGTCTGCCGCACATATCGAAGAGATCCTCCAGACTGGGCCCTAGTAACTCCATCACCAGAGCGTTGTACTTCCCACACACACCAAAGTAGTAGATCCTTGGAATGCCTTCCACTGAAAACAAAAAAATATTCATTCAGAAGCTGCTTTCAAAATTAAAAAAAAAAAAAAATCAAATTTACATGTATAAAATAAAACAGAAAAATGAAAGTAAAAACATCAAGAGAAATAGTAGAAGTAGCTATCTATACTTTTAGTAGAAATTGTAATAGTAATTGTTGTAGTAATAGTAATTGTAGTAATAACTGTTGTAGTAATAATAATTGTAGTAATAGTAATAATTGTAGTAATAGTAATTGTAGTAATAGTAATAACTGTTGTAGTAATAGTAATTGTAGTAATACTAATAATTGTTGAAGTAATAGTAATTGTAGTAATAGTAATAATTGTAGTAATAGTAATAATTGTAGTAATAGTAATTGTAGTAATAGTAATAATTGTAGTAATAGTAATTGTAGTAATAGTAATAATTGTAGTAATAGTAATTGCAGTAATAGTAATAACTGTTGTAGTAATAGTAATTGTAGTAATACTAATAATTGTTGAATAGTAATTGTAGTAATATTATTAATTGTTGAAGTAATAGTAATTGTAGTAATAGTAATAATTGTTGTAGTATAATAATACTTGTAGTAATAGCAATAATTGTAGTAACAATTGTTGTAGTAATAGTAATTGTTGTAGTAATAGTAATTGTAATAGTAATTGTTGTAATAGTAATTATAGTAATACTAATAATTATAGTAATAGTAATAATTATAGTAATTGTAATAATAATTGTTGTAATAGTAATAATTGTAATAGTAATAAATAATTGTTGTAGCAATAGTAATAACTGTTGTAGCAGTAGTAATAATTGTTGTAGCGATAGTAATAATTGTTGTAGCAATAGTAATAATTGTTGTAGCGATAGTAATAATTGTTGTAGCAATAGTAATAATTGTTGTAGCGATAGTAATAATTG
>WNWK01003902.1:119791-153099 GCA_009830355.1 Cherax destructor
AGCAGCAGCAGTAAAACAAGCAGCAGCAGCAGCAGCAGTAAAACAAGCAGTAGCAGTAGCAGCAGCAGCAGTAAAACAAGCAGCAGCAGCAGCAGCAGTAAAACAAGCAGTAGCAGCGCAGCAGTAAAACAAGCAGCAGCAGCAGCAGCAGTAAAACAAGCAGTAGCAGCAGTAAAACAAAGCAGCAGCAGCAGCAGTAAAACAAGCAGTAGCAGTGCAGCAGCAGCAGTAAAACAAACGAGCAGCAGCAGTAAAACAAGCAGCAGCAGCAGCAGAGCAGCAGTAAAACAAGCAGCAGCAGCAGTAAAACAAGCAGCAGCAGCAGCAGTAAAACAAGCAGCAGCAGCAGCAGTAAAACAAGCAGTAGCAGTAGCAGCAGCAGCAGTAAAACAAGCAGCAGCAGCAGCAGCAGTAAAACAAGCAGTAGCAGCAGCAGCAGTAAAACAAGCAGCAGCAGCAGTAAAACAAGCAGTAGCAGCAGCAGTAAAACAAGCAGCAGCAGCAGCAGTAAAACAAGCAGTAGCAGTAGCAGCAGCAGCAGTAAAACAAGCAGCAGCAGCAGCAGCAGCAGTAAAACAAGCAGCAGCAGCAGCAGCAGGTAAAACAAGCAGCAGCAGCAGCAGTAAAACAAGCAGCAGCAGCAGCAGCAGTAAAACAAGCAGCAGCAGCAGCAGTAAAACAAGCAGCAGCAGCAGTAAAACAAGCAGTAGCAGCAGCAGCAGCAGTAAAACAAGCAGCAGCAGCAGCAGTAAAACAAGCAGCAGCAGCAGTAAAACAAGCAGCAGCAGCAGCAGTAAAACAAGCGCAGCAGCAGCAGCAGCGTAAAACAAGCGCAGCAGCAGCAGCAGTAAAACAAGCAGCAGCAGCAGCAGCAGTAAAACACAGCAGCAGCAGCAGCAGCAGTAAACTCAGTAGTGTTGGTGGCACCCTATATAGGCACAATACTCACCACAATATTCTTATTCATCTTGTTATCTGACACCAAGACCAACTACACTTCACTATCACACTTCACCAATAACAATGTTTTATGTAAACCCTTGTTGAACCTACAGTCAAGCTTAGTCCTATAAACCAAGCTTAGTCAATAAACCAAAGCTTCTTAGGTAAACTACACAAGTGCAACTAATGTGACATTTTATTGTGGCGACATTTTGCTCTCCAGGAGCTTTGTCAAGCTCTTATAAACAATACAGGAACATAGAGGGGTGTATCCCTGTGTCCATGTATTGTCTGTAACAGCTTGATAAAGCTCCTGGAGAGCAAACGTCGCCAACAAACATCACATTAGTTGCACTTGTGTTCTTTTACCTAACATTGTGGGTAATTCTACCAACAATAAAGCAAGCTTAGTGAAGTAACCCAAGTCTTGGAATAACTTACAGGTCATAACTAAAATCTAAATTTTTAAAGGGGTGGACCGGTAAGCCAGCGGAAGGCCTCTGTTAGATGACCAAAAGCTTAAATGGCGGGTGATCACCTAAGACCCACGTCAGGAAACACTTGTCCTGACTCACAAAATCGTAATGACACGATTGCAAACAAACCATACCACGGGTGGGGTTCGAACCCGCGGTCAGAGTCCTGTATGTAGACGTGAGTAAGGTATCGTTCTATCAATAACCCAGCCTTTATCAGTCAATAAATGAGCATTTATTAAAGATACGGCGGCAGGAGGAGCAGAATATTCAACAGCCTCCAGTACATGTTGAAGAATGGCACACTTGTGCAATATTTGGGAAGCTTTGAGGAAATGATTCACCACCAAGTGTGACTTCTTCAGTCTAATACAACACACAATAACAGTGGAGGTAGTGTTATCACCATACAGTGTTAGTAGCACCATAACTGTCTTATCACCATAGTGTTAGTAGCACCTTGTTATTACCAGTGCTAGTAGCACCATAACTTATCACCATAGTGTTAGTAGCACCTTGTTACCATAGTGTTAGTAGCACCATAACTGTGTTATCACCATACAGTGTTAGTAGCACCATAACTGTGTTATCAATATAGTGTTAGTATCACCATAACTTATCAATATAGTGTTAGTAGCACCATAACTGTGTTATCACCATAGTGTTAGTAGCACCATAACTGTGTTATCACCATAGTGTTAGTAGCACCATAACTGTGTTATCACCATAGTGTTAGTAGCACCTTGTTACCAGTGTTAGTAGCACCATAACTGTGTTATCACCATAGTGTTAGTAGCACCATAACTGTGTTATCACCATAGTGTTAGTAGCACCATAACTGTGTTATCACCATAGTGTTAGTAGCACCATAACTGTGTTATCACCATAGTGTTAGTAGCACCATAACTGTGTTATCACCATAGTGTTAGTAGCACCATAACTGTGTTATCACCATAGTGTTAGTAGCACCATAACTGTTATCACCAGTGTTAGTAGCACCTTGTTACCATAGTGTTAGTAGCACCATAACTGTGTTATCACCATAGTGTTAGTAGCACCATAACTGTGTTATCACCAGTGTTAGTAGCACCATAACTGTGTTATCACCATAGTGTTAGTAGCATCATAACTGTGTTATCACCATACAGTGTTAGTAACACCATAACTGTTATCACCATAGTGTTAGTAGCACCATTACTGTGTTATCACCATACAGTGTTAGTAGCACCATAACTGTGTTATCACCATAGTGTTAGTAGCACCATAACTGTGTTATCACCATAGTGTTAGTCGCACCTTGTTATCATACAGTGTTAGTAGCACCATAACTGTCTTATCAATATAGTGTTAGTAGCACCATAACTGTTATCACCATAAAGTTACTTGCTGTTATTTGGTATAGTATAGTATAGGTTGATGTTATTTAACAAGTGTTGCATTAAGAGTAATAATGGTAGTATAGGTTGATGTTATTTAACAAGTGTTGCATTAAGAGTAATAATGGTAGTATAGGTTGATGTTATTTAACAACAAGTGTTGCATTAAGAGTAATAATGGTAGTATAGGTTGATGTTATTTAACAAGTGTTGCATTAAGAGTAATAATGGTAGTATAGGTTGATGTTATTTAACAACAAGTGTTGCATTAAGAGTAATAATGGTAGTATAGGTTGATGTTATTTAACAAGTGTTGCATTAAGAGTAATAATGGTAGTATAGGTTGAGGTTATTAAACAACAAGTGTTGCATTAAGAGTAATAATGGTAGTATAGGTTGATGTTATTTAACAAGTGTTGCATTAAGAGTAATAATGGTAGTATAGGTTGATGTTATTTAACAACAAGTGTTGCATTAAGAGTAATAATGGTAGTATAGGTTGATGTTATTTAACAAGTGTTGCATTAAAGTAATAATGGTAGTATAGGTTGATGTTATTTAACAACAAGTGTTGCATTAAGAGTAATAATGGTAGTATAGGTTGATGTTATTTAACAAGTGTTGCATTAAGAGTAATAATGGTAGTATAGGTTGATGTTATTTAACAACAAGTGTTGCATTAAGAGTAATAATGGTAGTATAGGTTGATGTTATTTAACAAGTGTTGCATTAAGAGTAATAATGGTAGTATAGGTTGATGTTATTTAACAACAAGTGTTGCATTAAGAGTAATAATGGTAGTATAGGTTGAGGTTATTTAACAACAAGTGTTGCATTAAGAGTAATAATGGGACAATAAAGACGAGAATATTTTGATGGTCAAACACCAAGTGACGGGTGGGGTGGAGGGGGTGGGTGCACTGTGTTTACCTGGTATTAACATGCACTGTTTCAGGGGTCAACGGCTCCAATGGACCGGTCCTAGACCAGGCCTCCCGGTTGCTAGTCACATTGGCCCGGCACACCCAAGGTTTTCACCACAGCCTGGTTGATCAACAGCTGACCTGAATAACTTATCAAGCGCCCTCTTGATAACGGCGAGGTGTTACTAATTTCCTTTATGCACGATGGGAGCGTGTTGAGTCTTGGTCCCCTTACACTTTTTGAATTTCCTTTGTAGACTCTTAGCTATATCAACCAGGCAGTGATATTAATATTGGTAGAATTACCGACAATATGTTAAGTAAAGGACACAAATGCAACTAATAAGACATTTTATTGTGGCAACGTTTCGCTCTCCAGGAGCTTTTTCAAGCCGGCTTGAAAAAGCTCCTGGAAGCACTGTACCTAATGTCTCATTGGTTGCATTTGTGTCCTTTACACAGTGATAGATAAATGGACCAGCGAGCCACCGGCAGTAAGAGCCTGGTTGATCAGACAAGCACCAGGTAAGCCTGGTCCGGGGCCGGCTGCGGAAGTACCGGGGCCCGGGCTGCCGAAGTACCGGGGCCCGGCTGCAGTACCGGGGTCCGGGCTGCGGTACCGGGGCCCAGGCTGCGGAAGTACCGGGGCCCGGGCTGCGAAGTACCGGGGCCCGGGCTGAGGAATACCGGGGCCCGGGCTGAGAAGTCACCGGGGCCGGGCTGAGGAAGTACCGGGGCCCGGGCTGAGAAGTACCGGGCCCGGGCTGCGGAAGTCCGGGGCCCGGGCTGCGAAATCCCGGGCCGGGCTGCGGAAGTACGGGCCCGGGCTGAGAAGTACCGGGGCCCGGGCTGAGAAGTACCGGGGCCCGGGCTGAGAAGTACCGGGCCCGGGCTGCGGAAGTACGGGCCCGGGCTGCGGAAGTACCGGGGCCCGGGCTGAGGAAGTACCGGGGCCCGGACTGCGGAGTACCGGGGCCCGGGCTGCGGAAGTACCGGGGCCCGGGCTGCGGAGTACCGGGCCCGGGCTGCGGAAGTACCGGGGCCCGGGCTGCTGAAGTACCGGGACCGGGCTGCGGAAGTACCGGGGCCCGGGCTGCGAGTACCGGGGCCGGGCTGCGGAAGTACCGGGGCCCGGGCTGCGGAAGTACCGGGGCCCGGGCTGCGGAAGTACCGGGGCCCGGGCTGCGGAAGTACCGGGGCCCGGGCTGCGGAAGTACCGGGGCCCGGGCTGCGGAAGTACCGGGGCCCGGGCTGCGGAAGTACCGGGGCCGGGCTGCGGAAGACCGGGGCCCGGGCTGCGGAAGTACCGGGGCCCGGGCTGCGGAAGTAACAAAGCTGCTATCATATATCAGAGGTATGGTAACCCTGTGTCCTCACTGGAGGTATTTTGTACCATCTACCAAGACACTGGTTTTCACAGGCAGATATTTCAGCGTGCACGTCTGCAACATTGCATACATGACTCTCCAGCTCAACATTAAAATAAACTTCTGTCTTCCTCGTTTACATTGCAAAAATATAGTTAGAGCGAAATGATTAACTTGTTTATTTGTAGCAAGGGCGGCGGCGGCAGAGGCGGCGGAGGCGGCAGAGGCGGCGGCAGAGGAGGCGGCGGCGGAAAGAAGTACTGGGTGTCCAAAATAAATAAGTTAGGGAGCAATAGAGGTTAGATCGATGAGCTGGTAGTGTAGGAGTCAGCAACCTAACTCACCATGACGACCTAACTCACCACCATGACGACCTAACTCACCACCACCATGACGACCTAACTCACCACCACCATGACGACCTAACTCACCACCATGACGACCTAACTCACCACCACCATGACGACCTAACACCACCACCATGACGACCTAACTCACCACCACCATGACGACCTAACTCACCACCACCATGACCTAACTCACCACCACCATGACGACCTAACACCACCACCATGACGACCTAACACCACCACCATGACGACCTAACTCACCACCACCATGACGACCTAACTCACCACCACCATGACGACCTAACTCACCACCACACCATGACGACCTAACTCACCACCACCATGACCTAACTCACCACCACCATGACGACCTAACTCCCACCACCATGACGACCTAACTCACCACCACCATGACGACCTAACTCACCACCACCATGACGACCTAACTCACCACCACCATGACCAAACTCACCACCACCATGGCGACCTAACTCACCACCCCACCACCACCATGACCTAACTCACCACCATGACCTAACTCACCACCATGACCTAACTCACCACCATGACCTAACTCACCACCACCATGACGACCTAACTCACCACCACCATGACGACCTAACTCACCACCACCATGACCAAACTCACCACCACCATGACCAAACTCACCACCACCATGACCAAACTCACCACCACCATGACCAAACTCACCACCACCATGACCAAACTCACCACCACCATGACTAACTCACCACCCCACCACCACCATGACCTAACTCACCACCCCACCACCACCATAACGACCTAACTCACCACCCCACCACCACCATGACGACCTAACTCACCACCACCATGACCAAACTCACCACCACCATGACCCCAACTCACCACCCCACCACCACCATGACGACCTAACTCACCACCCCACCACCACCATGACGACCTAACTACCACCACCCCACCACCATGACGACCTAACTCACCACCCCACCACCATGACGACCTAACTCACCACCCCACCATCACCTATCTCACCACCCCACCACCATAACGACCTAACTCACCACCCCACCACCATAACGACCTAACTCACCACCCCACCACCACCATGACGACCTAACACCACCCCACCACCACCATAACGACCTAACTCACCACCCAAACACCACCATAACGACCTAATTCACCAAAATAACGACCTAACTCACCACCCCACCACCACCATAACGACCTAACTCACCACACCCCCACCACCATGACGACCTAACTCACCACCATAACGACCTAACTCACCACCCCACCACCACCATGACGACCTAACTCACCACCCCACCACCACCATAACGACTTAACTCACCACACCACCACCATGACGACCTAACTCACCACACCCCCACCACCATGACGACCTAACTCACCACCCCACCACCACCATGACGACCTAACTCACCACCCCACCACCACCATGACGACCTAACTCACCCCCCACCACCATGACCTAACTCACCACCCCCACCACCATGACGACCTAACTCACCACCCCACCACCACCACCATGACGACCTAACTCACCACCCCACCACCACCACCATGACGACCTAACACCACCCCACCACCACCATGACGACCTAACTCACCACCCCACCACCACCACCATGACGACCTAACACCACCCCACCACCACCATGACGACCTAACTCACCACCCCACCACCACCATGACGACCTAACACCACCCCCACCACCACCATAACGACCTAACTCACCACCCCACCACCACCATGACGACCTAACTCACCACCCCACCACCACCATAACGACCTAACTCACCACCCCACCACCACCATAACGACCTAACTCACCACCCCACCACCACCATAACGACCTAACACCACCCCACCACCACCATGACGACCCTAACTCACCACCCCACCACCACCATGACGACCTAACTCACCACCCCACCACCACCATAACGACCTAACTCACCACCCCACCACCACCATAACGACCTAACTCACCACCCCACCACCACCATAACGACCTAACTCACCACCATCACACACTCAACCTTCTTAATAAAACAGGCAAACACAACATTCTATATAACACTGATATTACTAACATTAACATCACAACTGTTATATTACTAACATTAACATCACAACTGTTATATTACTAACATTAACATCACAACTGTTATATTACTAACATTAACATCACAACTGTTATATTACTAACATTAACATCACAATTGTTATATTACTAACATTAACATCACAACTGTTATATTACTAACATTAACATCACAACTATTATATTACTAACATTAACATCACAACTGTTATATTACTAACATTAACATCACAACTGTTATATTACTAACATTAACATCACAACTGTTATATTACTAACATTAACATCACAACTGTTATATTACTAACATTAACATCACAACTGTTATATTACTAACATTAACATCACAACTGTTATATTACTAACATTAACATCACAACTGTTATATTTCTAACATTAACATCACAACTGTTATATTACTCAACATTAACATCACAACTGTTATATTACTAACATTAACATCACAACTGTTATATTACTAACATTAACATCACAACTGTTATATTACTAACATTAACATCACAACTGTTATATTACTCAACATTAACATCACAACTGTTATATTACTAACATTAACATCACAACTGTTATATTACTAACATTAACATTACAACTGTTATATTACTAACATTAACATTACAACTGTTATATTACTAACATTAACATTACAACTGTTATATTACTAACATTAACATTACAACTGTTATATTACTAACATTAACATCACAACTGTTATATTACTAACATTAACATTACAACTGTTATATTACTCAACATTAACATCACAACTGTTATATTACTAACATTAACATCACAACTGCTATATTACTCAACATTAACATCACAACTGTTATATTACTCAACATTAACATCACAACTGCTATATTACTCAACATTAACATCACAACTGCTATATTACTAACATTAACATCACAACTGTTATATTACTAACATTAACATCACAACTGTTATATTACTCAACATTAACATCACAACTGTTATATTACTAACATTAACATCACAACTGTTATATTACTAACATTAACATCACAACTGTTATATTACTAACATTAACATCACAATTGTTATATTACTAACATTAACATCACAACTGTCACATTATTCAACATCACAACTGCTCAACACAATGTAACACAATAATGTTAAAGTTACCATTTAACACTTGAAAGAACTAATGTACAATAATAAGACTGATAAAATGTTTAGTTAAATAACAGTATATACCAACACTGGTATAATATCACAGGAATAATATAAGAGGTATAATACCCAGCAGAATATATGATATATTGGTATACTAGTATAATATATACTGGTATACTAGTGAGGAGAACGTTTATACCATGTAGAGTACTTTTATTGGAACTAAGTTTTCTTCAGTGTTCAGCATTATCAAGTCACGCACGTACAAGTACCATCTATATTTTTTTGCACGCACGTACACTGGACGCAGAGTTTGGTAGCCCACCACACTACACGCACGTACACTGGACGCAGAGTTTGGTAGCCCACCACACTACACGCAGAGTTTGGTAGCCCACCACACTACACGCACGTACACTGGACGCAGTGTTTGGTAGCCCACCACACTACACGCACGTACACTGGACGCAGTTAATAACAAAAAAGGCACAATACCGTGACTGGAACAATACACACACAACCCGCACATATAAAAGAGAGGAGCTTACGACTGATTGGGAATCTAATTCTTTGCTTCCTTTCCTTGATGTTCATGTCCACCGTTCAGTTACAGGTTTTGCCTTCTCCGTGTACCGCAAGCCTATGCACAGTGGCATGTACATTCATTACTTCTCTTATCATGCCTCCTCTGTCAAGAAGAGTGTTCTTATCTCCCTCTTTCTCCGTGCTCTCCGCATCTGTGATCCTCAGTTTCTTGAAGCAGAAATTTCCACTCTTCATAATTCTTTTTCCCGCCTGGGCTACCCTTCCCATTTCATAGACTCTGCTTTCTCTCGTGCTAAACGGACTTTCTTCTCTCCAAACCCTCTACTCCTGAGAACTCTCCAGTCCTCTGCCTTCCCTACATCTCTGGTCTCTCTAGTCTCAGCAACTCTCTCCGTTCCTTAGACATCAAACTTACCTTTCGCCAAACTAACACTCTTCGCACTAATCTAGTTCATCCTCCCCTACCTCCACAGATTCTCCTGGTGTCTACTCTATTTCTTGCTCCTCCTGTCCTCTTCAGTACTTCGGAGAAACTGGCCGATCTCTTTCTGACAGACTCAGGGAGCACAAAAATAGTGTTAGGCTTGCCGACACTAATAATGCTCTTTTCTGTCATGTCAGAGATCACAGTCATCCCATTGATTGGTCTTCTGCTAAAACTGTCTACCCTACGTCTAACTTTCATAGTCGCCGCCTGGTTGAATCCTCCCTTATAACAACTTTCCCTGTATGAATCTTAGCCCTGGCTTTGTCTCTGTTGATGCTTTCCTCTCTCATTACATTGTTAAATGCTCTAAACTTCAGAACACCCGTGACTTAACCTGATTCCTTCCTGTCTTATCTTCCCCTTCTCCTTTTTTCTCCTTGGGTTTTCCTTTCTTCTGTTCTTTCTTTTGCCTTGTATTTTCCTTCATTTTTCGCTTTTCTTCCTCTCGTACCCCCTTGCGGGCCGCTAGCCTCATAGCAGTGCTCCTTCCCATATGACTGTCTACTCTACTACCTTCTACTACCTTTACTACTACCACTACTACCACTACTCCTACATTTCCCACCTCTTTTACCCTCCCTGTCTGCCTGCCTATAAATACCCTTCCTCTGTCTCTGTGTGTTAGTGTGACTTTGTAAATGGTCCAAGTCGGGCCGAAACGTCGTCGTAAGCTCCTCTCTTTTATATGTGCGGGTTGTGTGTGTACTGGACGCAGTGTTTGGTAGCCCACCACACTACACGCACGTACACTGGACGCAGTGTTTGGTAGCCCACCACACTACACGCACGTACACTGGACGCAGTGTTTGGTAGCCAACCACACTACAGCCTCAGCCTCCGTGACTAATTTGTAAATCTCAGAGTTAGTAGACACTACACTATAGTTAACAGTGAACAACACACACTGGAACACTACACTTAGTTAACAGTGAACAACACACACTGGAACACTACACTTAGTTAACAGTGAACAACACACACTGTAACACTACACTTAGTTAACAGTGAACAACACACACTGGAACACTACACTTAGTTAACAGTGAACAACGCACACTGGAACACTACACTTAGTTAACAGTGAACAACACACACTGGAATACTACACTACACTTAGTTAACAGTGGACAACACACACTGGAACACTACACTTAGTTAACAGTGAACAACACACACTGGAACACTACACTTAGTTAACAGTGAACAACACACACTGGAACACTACACTTAGTTAACAGTGAACAACACACACTGGAACACTACACTTAGTTAACAGTGAACAACACACACTGGAACACTACACTACACTTAGTTAACAGTGAACAACGCACACTGGAACACTACACTTAGTTAACAGTGAACAACGCACACTGGAACACTACACTTAGTTAACAGTGAACAACACACACTGGAACACTACACTTAGTTAACAGTGAACAACACACACTGGAACACTACACTACACTTAGTTAACAGTGAACAACGCCCACTGGAACACTACACTTAGTTAACAGTGAACAACGCACACTGGAACACTACACTTAGTTAACAGTGAACAACACACACTGGAACACTACACTTAGTTAACAGTGAACAACGCACACTGGAACACTACACTACACTTAGTTAACAGTGAACAACGCACACTGGAACACTACACTTAGTTAACAGTGAACAACACACACTGGAACACTACACTACACTATAGTTAACAGTGAACAACACACACTGGAACACTACACTACACTTAGTTAACAGTGAACAACACACACTGGAACACTACACTACACTATAGTTAACAGTGAACAACACACACTGGAACACTACACTACACTTAGTTAACAGTGAACAACACACACTGGAACACTACACTACACTTAGTTAACAGTGAACAACGCACACTGGAACACTACACTTAGTTAACAGTGAACAACGCACACTGGAACACTACACTTAGTTAACAGTGAACAACACACACTGGAGCATACACTTAGTTAACAGTGAACAACACACACTGGAACACTACACTACACTTAGTTAACAGTGAACAACACACACTGGAACACTACACTACACTTAGTTAACAGTGAACAACACACACTGGAGCATACACTTAGTTAACAGTGAACAACACACACTGGAACACTACACTACACTTAGTTAACAGTGAACAACACACACTGGAACACTACACTACACTTAGTTAACAGTGAACAACACACACTGGAACACTACACTACACTTAGTTAACAGTGAACAACACACACTGGAACACTACACTTAGTTAACAGTGAACAACACACACTGAGCACTACACTTAGTTAACAGTGAACAACACACACTGGAACACTACACTACACTTAGTTAACAGTGAACAACACACACTGGAACACTACACTACACTTAGTTAACAGTGAACAACACACACTGGAACACTACACTACACTTAGTTAACAGTGAACAACACACACTGGAACACTACACTTAGTTAACAGTGAACAACACACTGGAACACTACACTACACTTAGTTAACAGTGAACAACACACACTGGAACACTACACTACACTTAGTTAACAGTGAACAACACACACTGGAGCACTACACTTAGTTAACAGTGAACAACACACACTGGAACACTACACTACACTTAGTTAACAGTGAACAACACACACTGGAACACTACACTACACTTAGTTAACAGTGGACAACACACACTGGAACACTACACTTAGTTAACAGTGAACAAGACACACTGGAACACTACACTTAGTTAACAGTGAACAACACACACTGGAACACTACACTACAAGTCAATCCAAACCTTCATTACCTCCACTATAACTTAAAATGTACAGACAAAACTTTAGACAACTTTTTAACTGAGGGAGTTATGGCGCCTCAAGCTAGGGGCATGATGTTATGACTGTGTGTACTCACCTAGTTGTGGTTGCAGGGGTCGAGTCATAGCTCCTGGCCCCGCCTCTTCACTGGCCGCTACTGGGTCACGCTCCCTTCTCCATGAGTTTTATCACACCTCTCCTTAAAGCTATGTATGGAACCTGCCTCCACTACATCGCTTCCCAAGCTATTCCACTTCCCGACCACTCTATGACTGAAGAAATACTTCCTAACATCTCTGTGATTCATCTGAGTCTTCAATTTCCAACTGTGTCACCTTGTTGCTGTGTCCCATCTCTGGAACATTTTGTCTGTCCACCTTGTCTATTCCTCTCAGTATCTTATATGTTGTTATCATGTCCCCCCTATCTCTCCTGTCCTCCAGTGTCATCAGGTCGATTTCCCTTAACCTCTCCCTTAGCTCCGGGACTAGTCTTGTTGCAAACCTTTGCACTTTCTCTAGCTTCTTTACGTGCTTGGCTAGGTGTGGGTTCCAAACTGGTGCCGCATACTCCAGTATGGGCCTAACGTACACAGTGTACAGGGTCCTGAACGATTCCTTATTAAGATGTCGGAATGCTGTTCTTAGGTTAGCTAGGCGCCCATATGCAGCAGCAGTTATTTGGTTGATGTGAGCCTCAGGAGATGTGCCTGGTGTTATACTCACCCCAAGATCTTTTTCCTTGATTGAGGTTTGTAGTCTCTGGCCCCCTAGACTGTACTCCGTCTGCGGTCTTCTTTGCCCTTCCCCAATCTTCATGACTTTGCACTTGGTGGGGTTGAACTCCAGGAGCCAATTGCTGGACCAGGCTTGTGTGTGTGTGTGTACTCACCTAATTGTAGTCACCTAATTGTGGTTGCAGGGGTCGATACTCAGCTCCTGGCCCCGCCTCTTCGCTGTCCGTTGAGCTTTATCATACCTTGTCTTAAAACTATGTATGGTTCCCGCCTCCACTATATCGTTCGCTATACTATTCCACTTCCTGACTACTCTATGGCTGAAGAAATGCTTCCTAACATCCCTTTGACTCATCTGAGTCTTCAGCTTCCAGTTGTGCCCCCTTGTGTCTGTGTTCCCTCTCTGAAACATCCTGTCACTATCTACCTTGTATGTCTGTCTGTCTCTGTCTGTCTCACACACACATACAAAATGTTTTTGGAACAGGGAGAGTGGACCTAGTAGCGACGAGCGAAGTCAGGGGCCAAAAGCTGTGAATCAAGCCCTGCAACCACATATAGGTGAGTACAACCCCTGCATCTGACTGAACGAGGGCGTAGGGATGGTACAGTGGATAACACACTGGCTTGCCAGTGTCTCAAATCTACCTTTCAGTGAATTATAATCAGGTCATTCCGATGTGAAGACTTACAACACACGTATGTTGTTAGTGGCAGGTGTTGCAGAGAAGCGTTGTTTGTGTTGCAACAACCACAGAGTGAGACCAGGGAGCTAGAGGACACTCGTAATGACAACAACCACAGAGTGAGACCAGGGAGCTAGAGGTCAATCGTAATGACAACAACCACAGAGAGTGAGACCAGGGAGCTAGAGGTCAATCGTAATGACAACAACCACGGAGAGTGAGACCAGGGAGCTAGAGGTCAATCGTAATGACAACAACCACAGAGTGAGACCAGGGAGCTAGAGGTCAATCGTAATGACAACAACCACAGAGAGTGAGACCAGGGAGCTAGAGGTCAATCGTAATGACGACAACCACGGAGAGTGAGACCAGGGAGCTAGAGGTCAATCGTAATGACAACAACCACAGAGAGTGAGACCAGGGAGCTAGAGGACACTCGTAATGACAACAACCACAGAGAGTGAGACCAAGGAGCTAGAGGACAATCGTAATGACAACAACAACAGAGTGAGACCAGGGAGCTAGAGGGCACTCGTAATGACAACAACCACAGAGTGAGACCAGGGAGCTAGAGGACAATCGTAATGACAACAACCACAGAGTGAGACCAGGGAGCTAGAGGACACTCGTAATGACAACAACCACAGAGAGTGAGACCAAGGAGCTAGAGGACACTCGTAATGACAACAACCACAGAGTGAGACCAGGGAGCTAGAGGACAATCGTAATGACAACAACCACAGAGAGTGAGACCAAGGAGCTAGAGGACACTCGTAATGACAACAACCACAGAGTGAGACCAGGAGCTAGAGGACACTCGTAATGACAACAACCACGAGAGTGAGACCAAGGAGCTAGAGGACACTCGTAATGACAACAACCACAGAGTGAGACCAGGGAGCTAGAGGACAATCGTAATGACAACAACCACAGAGTGAGACCAGGGAGCTAGAGGACACTCGTAATGACAACAACCACAGAGTGAGACCAGGGAGCTAGAGGACACTCGTAATGACAACAACCACAGAGTGAGACCAGGGAGCTAGAGGACACTCGTAATGACAACAACCACAGAGAGTGAGACCAAGGAGCTAGAGGACACTCGTAATGACAACAACCACAGAGTGAGACCAGGGAGCTAGAGGACACTCGTAATGACAACAACCACAGAGAGTGAGACCAGGGAGCTAGAGGACACTCGTAATGACAACAACCACAGAGAGTGAGACCAGGGAGCTAGAGGACAATCGTAATGACAACAACCACAGAGAGTGAGACCAAGGAGCTAGAGGACACTCGTAATGACAACAACCACAGAGTGAGACCAGGGAGCTAGAGGACAATCGTAATGACAACAACCACAGAGTGAGACCAGGGAGCTAGAGGACACTCGTAATGACAAGAACCACGGAGAGTGAGACCAGGGAGCTAGAGGACAATCGTAATGACAACAACCACAGAGTGAGACCAGGGAGCTAGAGGACAATCGTAATGACAACAACCACAGAGTGAGACCAGGGAGCTAGAGGACACTCGTAATGACAAGAACCACGGAGAGTGAGACCAGGGAGATAGAGGACACTCGTAATGACAACAACCACAGAGAGTGAGACCAGGGAGCTAGAGGACAATCGTAATGACAACAACCACAGAGAGTGAGACCAAGGAGCTAGAGGACACTCGTAATGACAACAACCACAGAGTGAGACCAGGGAGCTAGAGGACAATCGTAATGACAACAACCACAGAGTGAGACCAGGGAGCTAGAGGACACTCTATGACAAGAACCACGGAGAGTGAGACCAGGGAGCTAGAGGACACTCGTAATGACAACAACCACAGAGAGTGAGACCAGGGAGCTAGAGGACAATCGTAATGACAACCACAGAGAGTGAGACCAAGGAGCTAGAGGACACTCGTAATGACAACAACCACAGAGTGAGACCAGGGAGCTAGAGGACAATCGTAATGACAACAACCACAGAGTGAGACCAGGGAGCTAGAGGACACTCGTAATGACAAGAACCACGGAGAGTGAGACCAGGGAGCTAGAGGACAATCGTAATGACAACAACCACAGAGTGAGACCAAGGAGCTAGAGGACAATCGTAATGACAACAACCCTCGCTGCCAGGTCTGGAACCACGGCTGCTTGAGAAGTAATCATATTCGTGGGTAGTTACCAGAGTTGTCGTGCCCTCGCTGCCAGGTCTGGGACCACGGCTCCTTGATACACAAAATCCTTAGTTTATTTAGGATAAGTTTAACTAAGGTACCCTAACAGAGTAACATAACAGTTCGTATAAATGGCTTAGAAAATTGACAAGTTGATAAATAAGACACTTGTGCATATCCGCGGAGACGTGGCTTAGTATATACCAGAGACAGAGGGAAGTGGAGCAGTGGTAGGCAGAGTCACCAGTGAAAAAATCCACTAGGTATCTTGATGCAGGTAATTCTTCAAAACATACCTAACCTATAGACCCCACCTACTTCCATTAGTTTTTTTTTCAGTAGTGACCCTGCCTACTACTGCTTCACTTCATGTGTGTGTAGTATATAACCTCCATCTCTACAAGTATACCGCACTATCAAGACTGATGTACTGGAAGCATCTACCCCACTTTGATGGACTGATCTCTCACTCAGTCTTGTACAGTTTCTCTACATTATACTGAAGAAGCCAGTGGCTGGCCAAACCTTTCCAGAATAAAGAAACAAGTGTTGTAAAATACCAAGAGCATAATGAATTATACAAAATGTTGACGTGATGAGAAAAAAAAGGACTTGTGTTTACAACAATTAACCAACAGACTGATTGATCAGGTAGGAAATCAAGCACGTGTGATCTGCACGGTGGAACAGGACCGGTGACCCCCACAATCATCAACAGGACCTGTGACCCCCTCAATCAACAGGACCGGTGACCCCCACAATCAACAACAGGACCGGTGACCCCACAATCATCAACAGGACCGGTGACACCCACAATCAACAACAGGACCGGTGACCCCCACAATCAACAGGACCGGAGACCCCCACAATCAACAGGACCGGAGACCCCACAATCAACAGGACCAGTGACCCCCACAATCAACAGGACCAGTGACCCCACAATCAACAGGACCGGTGATCCCCACAATCAACAGGACCGGTGACCCCTACAATCAACAGGACCGGTGACCCCCACAATCAACAACAGGACCGGTGACCCACAATCATCAACAGGACCGGTGACCCCACAATCAACAGGACCGATGACCCCACAATCAACATGACCGGTGACCCCCACAATCAACAGGACCGGTGACCCCCACAATCAACAGGACCGGTGACCCCCCAATCAACAGGACCGGTGACCCCACAATCATTAACAGGACCGGTGACCCCCACAATTAACAGGACCGGTTACCCTCACAATCATCAACAGGACCGGTGACCCCATAATCAACAGGACCGTTGACCCCACAATCATCAACAGGACCGGTGACCCCCACAATCATCAACAGGACCGGTGACCCCCACAATCATCAACAGGACCGGTGAACCCCACAAAAATCAACAGGACCGCTGACCCCCACAATCATCAACAGGACCGGTGACCCACAATCATCAACAGGACCGGTGACCCCCACAATCATCAACAGGAACGGTGACCCCCACAATCAACAACAGGACCGGTGACCCCTACAATCATCAACAGGACCATTGACCCCCACAATCAACAACAGGAAGTCAGTGGTGTCTAACCTGGTGCCGGAAGTTACCCTCCCCGATCACTCATTTTGTTTAACGCTGCTTATGTATTCTATCGATTTAGATTAAATTTATATTAGCCAGTGAAAAACAAGTTGCAAGATTAAGACACGTGTGCAACACTTGGGTTTCTTTACTGATGCAACGTTTCACCTACACAGCAGACTTCTTCAGTCCATCAACCTTGGAGAAAAAGTATTTGAGGTGGTCCCTCACCTGGCTTCATCAGTCCAATACAAAGAAGAATGGTGAAGATTAGGAGGAGTTTGAGGTAATCAGTGCATCGACTTGAGGCTGAACGACTGATTACCTCACACTCCTTATCTTCTCCATTCTTGTTTGTACTGGACTGATGAAGCCACTGTGTGGCGAAACGTTTCCTCAGTAAACATACCCTCGTATTGCTGCAACAAATGAAGAAGGTTAGTAGAGGAAATTAGAGATCACCAGTTAAGTACCAGATCAACCAGGCTGTGACAGATATTGGTTGGATTTGAATGTGGTCTACAGAAAATGTATTAGTAGGGTTGTTTAGGCTTAGGCATTACGGGGAAGGTAGGCAGATGGATTTTTGAGTTCCTAACACAAAGAACACAAAAAGTAGTAGTGAACAGGGCAAGATCCAGCATCAGCGATGTCAAAAGCTCAGTGCCCCAAGGCACTGTCCTGGCACCTCTGCTGTTTCTAATCCTCATAGCAGACATAGATAAAAACACCCAGCACACTTTTGTATCATCATTTGCAGATGACACTAAAATAAGCATGAAAGTCACTACGGTAGAGGACACTGAAAAATTACAGGAGGACATAAGCAGGGTCTTCCAATGGGCAGTGGAGAACAACATGACGTTCAATGGTGATAAGTTTCAGCTGCTTAGGTATGGAAAAATGAAGAACTCAAAAGGAACACTATATACAAAACGCAAGAGGGTCACCACATAGAACGAAAGGAACACGTAAAGGACTTGGGAATAATTATGTCTGCTGATCTGTCGTTTAAAGACCATAACAAGACAAAGATCACAACAGCCAGGAAGATGACGGGGTGGGTATTGAGAACTTTCAAAACAAGGGAAATAATGCCGATGGTGACACTATTCAAATCGCTAGTGCTCCCTCACTTAGAATACTGCTCAGTGCTGACGGCCCCGTTCAGGGCAGGAGAAATAGCAGAGCTGGAACAAATCCAGAGATCGTTTACGGCTCACATTGAGCCATTGAAACATCTAAATTATTGGGAACGCCTTCAAGTCTTGAACATGTACTCATTGGAGCGGAGGAGAGAGATACATGATAATATATACATGGAAAGTACTTGAGGGCCTGGTCCCAAATCTGCACACTGCCATAACAACATACTGGAGTGAGAGATATGGGAGAAAGTGTAAAATAAACCCAGTGAGGAGCAGGGGTGCGGTGGGGACAATACGGGAGCACTGTATTAACATCCGGGGTCCCAGACTATTCAACATCTTACCAGAAGATATCCGAAACACGGCTGGAACCAGTGTAGAAGCCTTCAAGAGGAAACTGGACAAATATCTTCACCAGGTGCCAGATCAACCAGGCTGTGATGGATATGTGGGGCAGCGGGCCTCCAGCAGCAACAGCCTGGTTGACCAGGCAAGCACCAGACGAGCCTGGCCCATGGCCGGGCTCAGAGAGTAGATACTCTCGAAACTCTTCAAAGGTATATCAAAGGCAAAGGCTGCGGTTGACCTTGAGAAATAGTTGGAATAATGTCTGAATGAGGGGGGAGGAGGGGGTTGGATTTAAGGTGATGGATGGCACGCATGGACAAGTAGGCTTGCTGCAGTGTTCATTCTTATGTGGACCAACGTAGCAGTAACACTGGTTGAAGAGGCAATCAACAGGGAAGCCTCTGGTCTGACCACAGCTAATGAGGCCACAGAAACCCTCAACATCAGTAGCAGGTATGTCACAGGTAGTGACTCAGATGCTCCATAAATGAAGACGCTGTAATTCGTAAAAACTGTAATTTAAGATTATCTTGGCAGGCGGCGGTTTTTTGATACAGTCGAGCATGATTTGCTGCACATTAACAGAGGGCGCTCCCTCAACTACCTAAACTCATACCTTAGTAACACAATATGTGTATACAAATGTAGCTAACTCTTCCACACAACCAATTACAGTCGGTGTCCCGCAAGGAAGTGTCCTGGCACCACTTACACTGTACATAACATTACACTACATACTGTATTCTCACTGTACATAACATTACACTACATACTGTATTCTTACTGTACATAACATTACACTACATAATGTCAGGAGGATGAAGGATGAGTGTGTCAGGAGGATGAGGCAGCAGTCATGAAGGGTCATGACTGATACAAGTGTGTCAGGAGGATGAGGCAGCAGTCATGAAGGGTCATGACTGATACAAGTGTGTCAGGAGGATGAGGCAGCAGTCATGAAGGGTCATGACTGATACAAGTGTGTCAGGAGGATGAGGCAGCAGTCATGAAGGGTCATGACTGATACAAGTGTGTCAGGAGGATGAGGCAGCAGTCATGAAGGGTCATGACTGATACAAGTGTGTCAGGAGGATGAGGCAGCAGTCATGAAGGGTCATGACTGATACAAGTGTGTCAGGAGGATGAGGCAGCAGTCATGAAGGGTCATGACGGATACAAGTGTGTCAGGAGGATGAGGCAGCAGTCATGAAGGGTCATGACTGATACAAGTGTGTCAGGAGGATGAGGCAGCAGTCATGAAGGGTCATGACTGATACAAGTGTGTCAGGAGGATGAGGCAGCAGTCATGAAGGGTCATGACGGATACAAGTGTGTCAGGAGGATGAGGCAGCAGTCATGAAGGGTCATGACTGATACAAGTGTGTCAGGAGGATGAGGCAGCAGTCATGAAGGGTCATGACTGATACAAGTGTGTCAGGAGGATGAGGCAGCAGTCATGAAGGGTCATGACGGATACAAGTGTGTCAGGAGGATGAGGCAGCAGTCATGAAGGGTCATGACGGATACAAGTGTGTCAGGAGGATGAGGCAGCAGTCATGAAGGGTCATGACGGATACAAGTGTGTCAGGAGGATGAGGCAGCAGTCATGAAGGGTCATGACGGATACAGTGTGTCAGGAGGATGAGGCAGCAGTCATGAAGGGTCATGACGGATACAAGTGTGTCAGAGGATGAGGCAGCAGTCATGAAGGGTCATGACGGATACAAGTGTGTCAGGAGGATGAGGCAGCAGTCATGAAGGGTCATGACGGATACAAGTGTGTCAGGAGGATGAGGCAGCAGTCATGAAGGGTCATGACGGATACAAGTGTGTCAGGAGGATGAGGCAGCAGTCATGAAGGGTCATGACGGATACAAGTGTGTCAGGAGGATGAGGCAGCAGTCATGAAGGGTCATGACGGATACAAGTGTGTCAGGAGGATGAGGCAGCAGTCATGAAGGGTCATGACGGATACAAGTGTGTCAGGAGGATGAGGCAGCAGTCATGAAGGGTCATGACGGATACAAGTGTGTCAGGAGGATGAGGCAGCAGTCATGAAGGGTCATGACGGATACAAGTGTGTCAGGAGGATGAGGCAGCAGTCATGAAGGGTCATGACGGATACAAGTGTGTCAGGAGGATGAGGCAGCAGTCATGAAGGGTCATGACGGATACAAGTGTGTCAGGAGGATGAGGCAGCAGTCATGAAGGGTCATGACGGATACAAGTGTGTCAGGAGGATGAGGCAGCAGTCATGAAGGGTCATGACGGATACAAGTGTGTCAGGAGGATGAGGCAGCAGTCATGAAGGGTCATGACGGATACAAGTGTGGTTGCCAGTGTATAACAGGTTGGACACGAGAAGGTAACGGTGTATACCTGTTTTATACCTGTTCACGGTTATAGGGATCATCGCCCCCGCGGCTCGCTCTCACGCCACGCCTCCTGCTTCTCCCCTTGGTCACTCAGCTTGTTAGTGCTGGCAGCACACAACACAAGCGTCACAGACCAGCTCATCGAAACTATTTCCACACTACTATTTACGTTCAATTTAGCGGTGTAGCAATAGTGTTAAGTTTATTCTTTATATCCTTCGTTGAAGTACGTGCGGCCAGTACCAACAGCTTGAGTGATCAGGTCAACCCAACCCGAGGAGCGATGACCTACGGAGTCTACTACAGGTAACATAGAATATATATAACTTAATATTAAACCTATATACAAGAGACCTGTTCGTGGAGATTGTATTGGGTAGCAGGACCTGCAGCCAGACTTACTGGCACTTTGTGTTGGTGGCCCTCTGGCCACATTACTGTATGTAGGAAGTTGGTGTTGGTGGCACTCTGGCCACATTACTGTATGTAGGAAGTTGGTGTTGGTGGCACTCTGGCCACATTACTGTATGTAGGAAGTTGATGTTGGTGGCCCTCTGGCCACATTACTGTATGTAGGAAGTTGGTGTTGGTGGCCCTCTGGCCACATTACTGTATGTAGGAAGTTGGTGTTGGTGGCACTCTGGCCACATTACTGTATGTAGGAAGTTGATGTTGGTGGCCCTCTGGCCACATTACTGTATGTAGGAAGTTGGTGTTGGTGGCCCTCTGGCAGTACTCTAGCTACCAGGAACCAGGTTTTACACTCTGGCAGTACTCTAGCTACCAGGAACCAGGTTTTACACTCTGGCAGTACTCTAGCTACCAGGAACCAGGTTTTACACTCTGGCAGTACTCTAGCTACCAGGAACCAGGTTTTACACTCTGGCAGTACTCTAGCTACCAGGAACCAGGTTTTACACTCTGGCAGTACTCTAGCTACCAGGAACCAGGTTTTACACTCTGGCAGTACTCTAGCTACCAGGAACCAGGTTTTACACTCTGGCAGTACTCTAGCTACCAGGAACCAGGTTTTACACTCTGGCAGTACTCTAGCTACCAGGAACCAGGTTTTACACTCTGGCAGTACTCTAGCAACCAGGAACCAGGTTTTACACTCTGACAGTACTCTAGCTACCAGGAACCAGGTTTTACACTCTGGCAGTACTCTAGCTACCAGGAACCAGGTTTTACACTCTGGCAGTACTCTAGCTACCAGGAACCAGGTTTTACACTCTGGCAGTACTCTAGCTACCAGGAACCAGGTTTTACACTCTGGCAGTACTCTAGCTACCAGGAACCAGGTTTTACACTCTGGCAGTACTCTAGCTACCAGGAACCAGGTTTTACACTCTGGCAGTACTCTAGCTACCAGGAACCAGGTTTTACACTCTGGCAGTACTCTAGCTACCAGGAACCAGGTTTTACACTCTGGCAGTACTCTAGCTACCAGGAACCAGGTTTTACACTCTGGCAGTATTAGCTACCAGGAACCAGGTTTTACACTCTGACAGTACTCTAGCTACCAGGAACCAGGTTTTACACTCTGAGCAGTACTCTAGCTACCAGGAACCAGGTTTTACACTCTGGCAGTACTCTAGCTACCAGGAACCAGGTTTACACTCTGGCAGTACTCTAGCTACCAGGAACCAGGTTTTACACTCTGGCAGTACTCTAGCTACCAGGAACCAGGTTTTACACTCTGGCAGTACTCTAGCTACCAGGAACCAGGTTTTACACTCTGGCAGTACTCTAGCTACCAGGAACCAGGTTTTACACTCTGGCAGTACTCTAGCTACCAGGAACCAGGTTTTACACTCTGACAGTACTCTAGCTACCAGGAACCAGGTTTTACACTCTGGCAGTACTCTAGCTACCAGGAACCAGGTTTTACACTCTGGCAGTACTCTAGCTACCAGGAACCAGGTTTTACACTCTGGCAGTACTCTAGCTACCAGGAACCAGGTTTTACACTCTGGCAGTACTCTAGCTACCAGGAACCAGGTTTTACACTCTGGCAGTACTCTAGCTACCAGGAACCAGGTTTTCACTCTGGCAGTACTCTAGCTACCAGGAACCAGGTTTTACACTCTGGCAGTACTCTAGCTACCAGGAACCAGGTTTTACACTCTGGCAGTACTCTAGCTACCAGGAACCAGGTTTTACACTCTGGCAGTACTCTAGCTACCAGGAACCAGGTTTTACACTCTGGCAGTACTCTAGCTACCAGGAACCAGGTTTTACACTCTGGCAGTACTCTAGCTACCAGGAACCAGGTTTTACACTCTGGCAGTACTCTAGCTACCAGGAACCAGGTTTTACACTCTGGCAGTACTCTAGCTACCAGGAACCAGGTTTTACACTCTGGCAGTACTCTAGCTACCAGGAACCAGGTTTTACACTCTGGCAGTACTCTAGCTACCAGGAACCAGGTTTTACACTCTGGCAGTACTCTAGCTACCAGGAACCAGGTTTTACACTCTGGCAGTACTCTAGCTACCAGGAACCAGGTTTTACACTCTGGCAGTACTCTAGCTACCAGGAACCAGGTTTTACACTCTGGCAGTACTCTAGCTACCAGGAACCAGGTTTTACACTCTGGCAGTACTCTAGCTACCAGGAACCAGGTTTTACACTCTGGCAGTACTCTAGCTACCAGGAACCAGGTTTTACACTCTGGCAGTACTCTAGCTACCAGGAACCAGGTTTTACACTCTGGCAGTACTCTAGCTACCAGGAACCAGGTTTTACACTCTGCAGTACTCTAGCTACCAGGAACCAGGTTTTACACTCTGGCAGTACTCTAGCTACCAGGAACCAGGTTTTACACTCTGGCAGTACTCTAGCTACCAGGAACCAGGTTTTACACTCTGCAGTACTCTAGCTACCAGGAACCAGGTTTTACACTCTGGCAGTAATTCTAGCTACCAGGAACCAGGTTTTACACTCTGGCAGTACTCTAGCTACCAGGAACCAGGTTTTACACTCTGGCAGTACTCTAGCTACCAGGAACCAGGTTTTACACTCTGGCAGTACAAAATATAAATTTATTTATTAGATAAACAATATATACACACTCCCAAAACACACCCTTTTATTTATCTTATGGCTGAAACACCTCAAACCAGATTCATGAAGAGGCGGCAAGCTTGGGGGTCGCCATAAAATAAATAAACGTTGAGTATATGGAGGTAGCGTGGGTTCCTAGCGTCGGCAGCGGACCCCGCACACTACCCTACTCTCCTGCCGAAAACATGTTATCCCAAATTCAACAGCTCTCACTCAACCAACCGAGACCTGACCACCTCAGAGCCCCAGAGAGCCTGCTGGTACGCATTAGAACAACCCATGGCGTGGAGAAATACAAAAACTTAGCTCCTGGCCACCATCTCCACTACATGCTGCCTCCATGTGACTGTTTTTCCGCGACCCCCGCCAACCCTCTCACCCAACCACAGTTGGAAAATAAATCTCTAGCTGGATTTCGTTAATTCACAGCTTAAACTACTTTACAGTAATCACCAGGTGCATAGCATATTTCTAAAATTATGGTTGACATTTATCCAAAGGTTATACATTATTATTATGTTTTTTTCTTTTCTAATTCATGAAATTTATGGAACCTTCACCACTATCTATATGTAGTATACGTATATTTTCATGTCATGCAGAACCCTGCATAACAACAGGCACATACCAGGGAACACGGGGAAATAGCACCAGGAAATACTCTAGCTAAACAGGCACATACCAGGGAACACTGGGAAATAGCACCACGAAGTACTCTTGCTTAACAGGCAAATACCAGGGAACACGGGGAAATAGCACCAGGAAGTACTCTAGCTTAACAGACACATACCAGAGAACACGGGGAAATAGCACCAGGAAGTACTCTAGCTTAACAGACACATACCAGAGAACACGGGGAAATAGCACCAGGAAGTACTCTAGCTTAACAGACACATACCAGGGAACACGGGGAAATGGCACCAGGAAGTACTCTAGCTTAACAGGCACATACCAGGGACCAATGGGAAATAGCACCAAGAAGTACTCTAGCTTAACAGACACATACCAGGGAACACGGGGAAATAGCACCAGGAAGTACTCTAGCTTAACAGACACGTACCAGGGAACACGGGGAAATAGCACCAGGAAGTAGTCTAGTTTAAGAGGCACATACCAGGGAACACAGCTTAAAAGGCACATACCAGGGAAGACGAGGAAATAGCACCAGGAAGTACTCTAGCTTAACAGGCACATACCAGGGAACACGGGGAAATAGCACCAGGAAGTACTCTAGCTTAACAGACACATACATATTGAGTACACATACATATTGAGTACAATAATCTGTGATCACTGACTTGCAAGTATATATATAAATTAATGTGTGGAGAGCCTAACAGATTGTCAGTGGGAAGGATGTTTAGTTAGTTTACTGTCAATAATCCAAGGAATGATGAAGCAGAGAGAGCAATAAGGGAGAAAAAGTTAGCATATGAGAGGTTTTTACAAAGTAGAAGTGATGCAAGGAGGGGGGAGTATATGTTGAGAGAGAGAGAGGTTAAGAGAGTGGGTGAGATATTATCAACAAATTTTGTTGAAAATAGGAGAGTTTTGGAGTGAGATTATTTACTTGAGGAAGCCTAGGGAATGAATGGATTTGATAGTTAAGAAGAGGAGAGAAGATTTATGAAGTTCAACAAGGAGAAATTTCAACTACTCAGATATGGAAAACTTGAGGAAATTAAAAATGTATCAGGGTATACGACAAATTCTATCCATACAATAGAGCGAAAATAAATGTGAAAGACCTGGGAGTGGTAATGTCAGAGGATCTCGCCTTCAAAGACTACAACAATGTATATACCTCATCTGCTAGAAAAATGATAGAATGGATAATGAGAACCTTCAAAACTAGGGACGCCAAGCCCATGATGATTCCCTTCAAATCTCTTGTTCTCTCTAGGCTGCAATACTGCTGTACACTAACGGGCCCCTTCAAGGCTGGAGACATTGCAGACCTGGCGAGTGTACAAAGAACTTTCACGGCACACATAGGTACGATAAGGCACCTAAATTACTGAGAACGGTTGAAGGCCCTTGATCTGTATTCCCTGGAACGCAGGCGAGAGATATACATGATAATATACACTTGGAAGGTCCTGGAGGGATTGGTGCCAAACCTGCAGACGAAAATCACTCCCTATGAAAGCAAAAGACTCGGCAGGAGATACAACATTCCCCCGATGAAAAGCAGGGGTGCCACGAGTACACTGAGAGACAACACCATAAGTGTCAGGGGCCCAAGACTGTTCAACTGCCTCCCAGCATACATAAGGGGGATTACCAATAGACCCCTGGCTCTCTTCAAGAAGGCACTGGACAGGCACCTAAAGTCAGTACGTGACCAACCTGGCTGTGGTTCGTACGTCAGTTTGCGTGCGGTCAGCAGTAACAGCCTGGTTGATCAGACCCTGATCCACCATGAGGCCTGGTTTCAGACATGGCCGCGGGGCGTTGACACCCGAAACCCTCTCCAGGTCTCTCGTGAAGATGGAGGGAACTTTTGAGGAATAATAATAATAATAATAATAATAATAATATTAATAATAATAATAATAATAATAAAAATAAAAATAATAATAATAATAATAATAATAATAATAATAATAATAATAATAATAATAATAATAATAATAGTAATAATAATAATAATAATAATAATAGTTTATCGTGACATAATACAAAGATGAACAAGGAGTTGTAATAATGGGGTGTACCATCTTGAAGGAGTTAGGAAGAACCTGTTGTGTGTGTTCTTCCAGTCATGGTACTGTGTCTTGTTGTTCTCGGCTGATGAACAACTGACTTAAGATATTTATCAAGTTCCATCTTGAAGACCACCTGGGCTTATTGTTAAGTCCTCTGATGCATAATGGCAGTGTTTTGAAGAGTCTTGGTCCTTTTACACTTACTGAGTTCTCTTTAAGACACTCGCTATACCACTGACTTTTATCTGAGGAATCTTGCACTGTCTCTCATGCTTCTTTCTCCCATGTGGAGTGACTGGTGTGTACAGGTTAATTACCAAACCCTCCAGAAATATCTCTCAATAACATTCCAAGAGAACATTTCCATCATTCCCAGCAATTCATGTACTTTAATGAGCTAATACTGCCATTGAAGGTTCTCTGAAAATTCTCCAGTTCTGTAGTTTGTTAAATGTGAGATCCTCTGACAGTGTCACTCCCAGGTTGCTCACATTGACAGTGTCACTTCCAGATTGCTCACATTGACAGTGTCACTCCCAGATTGCTCACATTGACAGTGTCACTCCCAGATTGCTCACATTGACAGTGTCACTCCCAGGTTGTTCACATTGACAATGTCACTCCCAGGTTGCTCACATTGACAGTGTCATTCCCAGGTTGCTCACGTTGACAGTGTCACTCCCAGGTTGCTCACATTGACAATGTCACTCCCAGGTTGCTCACATTGACAGTGTCATTCCCAGGTTGCTCACATTGACAGTGTCACTCCCAGGTTGCTCACATTGACAATGTCACTCCCAGGTTGCTCACATTGACAGTGTCACTCCCAGGTTGCTCACGTTGACAGTGTCACTCCCAGGTTGCTCACATTGACAATGTCACTCCCAGGTTGCTCACATTGACAATGTCACTCCCAGGTTGCTCACATTGACAATGTCACTCCCAGGTTGCTCACATTGACAGTGTCACTCCCAGGTTGCTCACGTTGACAGTGTCACTCCCAGGTTGCTCACATTGACAATGTCACTCCCAGGTTGATCACATTGACAGTGTCACTCCCTGGTTGCTCACATTGACAGTGTCACTCCCAGGTTGTTCACATTGACAGTGTCACACCCAGGTTGCTCACACTGACAGTGTCACTCCCAGGTTGCTCACATTGACAGTGTCACTCCCAGGTTGCTCACATTGACAGTGTCACTCTCAGGTTGTTCACATTGAAATTCAGCTCTACTGAATAATTTGAGTTAATATTGTAATCCATTTCACTTTTTATTTGTGAATATAAGATTGAAGTTATTCCCTAGTGTGGTTGTTTATCTATCTACTGGTTTAAGAAGTTGATGTAGTTGTGTGAAACTTTTAAAATTAGTTCTTGTTATTATCATTAATATTACACTTGTGCTTAAGTCTTCCACTATACTGTAGTTGTCTTAAGTCTTCCACTACACTGTAGTTGTCTTAAGTCTTCCACTACACTGTAGTTGTCTTAAGTCTTCCACTATTCTGTAGTTGTCTTAAGTCTTCCACTACACTGTAGTTGTCTTAAGTCTTCCACTACACTGTAGTTGTCTTAAGTCTTCCAATATACTGTAGTTGTCTTAAGTCTTCCACTATACTGTAGTTGTCTTAAGTCTTCCACTACACTGTAGTTGTCTTAAGTCTTCCACTACACTGTAGTTGTCTTAAGTCTTCCACTATTCTGTAGTTGTCTTAAGTCTTCCACAACACTGTAGTTGTCTTAAGACTTCCACTACACTGTAGTTGTCTTAAGTCTTCCACTACACTGTAGTTGTCTTAAGTCTTCCACTATACTGTAGTTGTCTTAAGTCTTCCACTATACTGTAGTTGTCTTAAGTCTTCCACTATACTGTAGTTGTCTTAAGTCTTCCACTACACTGTAGTTGTCTTAAGTCTTCCACTATACTGTAGTTGTCTTAAGTCTTCCACTATACTGTAGTTGTCTTAAGTCTTCCACTACACTGTAGTTGTCTTAAGTCTTGTAATAATATTGGTAGAATTACCGACAAAATGTTAAGTAAAGGACACAATTGCAACTAATGTGACATTTTATTGTGGCAACGTTTCGCTCTCCAGGAGCTTTCTCAAGCCGTTACAAGCGATAAATGGACATAGTTGGTATATATATACTGTCAAGGTGAGGTGAAAACACTAGTGGTGTTAGAAATAGTAGTGATATAAGTAGTATTAGTAGTAGTAGTAGTAGTAGTAGAAGTAATACAATAAGGTAGTACAATCAATATGCACGTGAGTAAAAGGTGATAAAACAAATACTTGGGTAGTATAACAATAGGTTAGACAAATATTTCTGCTGGAGGTTGAAATATAAAAGGCCAGTAGGAGTGTTCCACATCTACGATGTGCTAAACTAACAGGAGAGACTATGTGATGGTAGGGTTTACTGTTTTCAGGAGGATTCTTGCTAAGACTTCAGAGATGGTGAAGCTGCCTTTGTTTTGTTTAATTGTGTTAGAAACAGAGATAAGTGCTGATTCAAGGCATTTTCGACTACGGAAATTAGTTTCTTTGATTACTAGTCGGGCGTCTTTGAATTTCATGAGATGATTGTTGGAATTTCGGTGTTGTACGCAGGCGTTGTTCAGGTTATCGTTTCTGCATGCATTCATGTGTTCATTGATGCGTGTCTCGAGGTTTCTTGCTGTTTCTCCTACATAATTCTGTCGCAGCCTCCACAGGGTATAGTGTAGACCCCTGCGTTGACTGGTTCATGGTGCTTGGATCTAGTCCTGGTTAGATCCTTAATAGAAGTACTGGAAGCGATGGCGACTCTAGTGTTAGCTTGTGCAAATACTTTAGAAATGTTGGATGCAACCTGGCTGTTGGGAAGAATTATAACTTTGTTTGGAGTGGAATTGACGCGTGGAGAATTAATGATCTGAAGAGCTCTTTTCTTGCAATCTTTGATGAAAAAGGAAGGAAAATGTAAATCAGTGAAGGTTTGGTGAATGTATGTACATTCCTCGTCAAGAAACTCAGGACTACAAATTCGGTAAGCTCTTAGGAAGAATCCGATGATGATACCTCTTTGGTCTTAGTATCTTGACTGGAATAGAAATGTGTGAGGTCATTTTTATTTGTAGGTTTCGGTAAACTTGAAATCTTAGGTTGTTATCTACTTTGTGGATGAGGACGTCTAGAAAGGGTATCTTGTTATTGGACTCTTCTTCTAGTGTAAACTGGATCGCCGGTTCAACTGCGTTGAGCCTTGCCTGAAGATTCCGTACATCAAAACGTTTGGGAGTTATTACGAGGACGTCGTCTACGTAACGTAACCAAGTGACGCTTGAGGGGACGATGTTGGCGAAGTGTTCAGCCTCTAGGTGTTCCATGTATAAGTTAGCTAAGACGGCACTGATGGGGGACCCCATTCCCATGCCGTATGTTTGTTTGTAGAGCCTGTTACTGAAAGAAAAACAGTTGAAATTAACACAGAGTTCAATAAGGTCAACAAAATCTCCGGGAGGAAGAGGAAGGTTGAGGTCCTGATTGACTTTACGTCGTAGAACCTCGATGGCTTGTGTAGTAGGTACTTTAGTGAAGAGGGAAGTCACGTCCAAACTGCTTAGTTTCTTGTTTCGGATGGAGAGATTTCGGATGCGGTTGAGAAGGTCGCCTGAATGTAGTCGAAAATGCCTTGAATCAGCACTTATCTCTGTTTCTAACACAATTAAACAAAACAAAGGCAGCTTCACCATCTCTGAAGTCTTAGCAAGAATCCTCCTGAAAACAGTAAACCCTACCATCACATAGTCTCTCCTGTTAGTTTAGCACATCGTAGATGTGGAACACTCCTACTGGCCTTTTATATTTCAACCTCCAGCAGAAATATTTGTCTAACCTATTGTTATACTACCCAAGTATTTGTTTTATCACCTTTTACTCACGTGCATATTGATTGTACTACCTTATTGTATTACTTCTACTACTACTACTACTACTACTAATACTACTTATATCACTACTATTTCTAACACCACTAGTGTTTTCACCTCACCTTGACAGTATATATATACCAACTATGTCCATTTATCGCTTGTAACGGCTTGAGAAAGCTCCTGGAGAGCGAAACGTTGCCACAATAAAATGTCACATTAGTTGCAATTGTGTCCTTTTACTTAACGTCTTAAGTCTTCCACTACACTGTAGTTGTCTTAAAGTTAACATTAATAAGCCACAATATTGTAACTTTATTCTTAACTTGATTGTGATTTTTCACTTTTAACTTTCATAACCTCGACTACATCAATTGTTGTGTTAAATGTCTTATTGTAAATGATATGCCATGGATATTATGGTGGACCTGCCATGGATATTATGGTGGACCTGCCATGGATATTATGCTGGACCTGCAATGGATATTATACTACTAATAATAATCAGTAGTAGAAGGTTGGTAGACAGGAACCACCCAGGGAGGTACTACCGTCCCACCAAGTGAGTGTGAAACATAAGCCTGTAATTGTTTTGCATGATGGTAGGATTGCTGGTGTCTTTTTCTGTCTCATAAACATACAAGGTTGCAGGTAAGTCTTGCTACTTCTACTTACACTTAGGTAACACTACACATGCATGTACAAGCATATATATACTAACCCTCTGGGTTTTTCTTCTATTTTTCTTCCTAGTTCGTGTTCTTTTTTATTTCCGCTTATCTCCATTGGGAAGTGGAACAGAATTCTTCCTCCGTAAGCTATGTGTGTCATAAGAAGTGACTAAATGCCGGGAGCAATGGGCTAGTAACCCCTTCTCCTGTATAAATTACTAAAAACAAGATAAGGAAAAACTTCATAAAATTGGAATGTTTGAATGTGCGTGGATGTAGTGTGGATAATAAGAAAAAGATGATTGCTAATGTTATGAATGAAAAGAAGTTGGATGTCCTAGCCCTAAGTAAAACAAAGCTGAAGGGGGTAGACGAGTTTCAGTGGGGAGAAACAAATGGGATTAAGTCAGGAGTATCTGAGAGAGTTAGAGCTAAGGAAGGGGTGGCAATAATGTTGAAGGATCAGTTATGGAGAGAGAAGAGGGAACATAAATGTATAAATTCAAGGATTATGTGGATTAAAATAAGGGTTGGATGTGAAAAGTGGGTCATAATAAGTGCGTATGCACCTGGAGAAGAGAGAAGTGTAGAGGAGAGAGAGAGAGATTTTGGGATATGTTAAGCGAGTGTGTAGGATTTTTTGAGCCAAGTGAAAGAGTAATCGTGGTAGGGGACCTAAATGCTAAAGTAGGAGAAGCGTTTAGAGACGGTGTGGTAGGTAAGTTTGGTGTGCCAGGTGTAAATGATAATGGGGAACATTTGATTGAACTTTGTATAGAAAGGGGTTTGGTTATAGGTAACATATTTTAATAAAAAGAAGATAAATAAGTATACAATATATTATGTAGGGCGAAATGACAGTAGTTTGTTGGACTACATATTGTACAAGAAAGGTATACAATACCGACAATATGAAATTAAGACACATGTGCAACATCTGGGATATCAATACAAAATCCTAGGACATAATATGAAGAGAGCAAAACTATATACAAAAGATGAGGTAATCAGTCCCTCGGCCTTGGAGTTGGTGTATTCAGCACCGTAGGTCTGGAGATTATGAAGATCAGGTTAGGAGGCTTGGCCTTAAATAGGCGACAGCTGAATGGGACCGGTAGCAGACGAAGGCATAGTCACTGGTAGGCGGGATTCCCAGTGTAAGTAAGTCATACCCAAAGTGGGGGGAAACAAATGGGATTGTCAGGGGGACCCCCGAGAGTTAGAGCCAAGGGAAGGGGGCAATAATGTTGAAGGGTCAGTTATGGAGAGAGAAGAGGGAACATAAATTTAAATTCAAAAGGGTTATG